>PVKA01002320.1:0-127486 GCA_004027165.1 Ctenomys sociabilis | reverse complement strand
CTCCAGTAAGTTCCTCCTCTGGGTACTCGACGGTACTCGACCTCGCCTACTCGACCTCGCCCCTGCAGAAGCTGGATCTGGGAGCCTGTCCTTGTCCAGGTGCTGGCTGGCTGTGCCCTGCTGCGAAGGCTCAGCTGATTGGGGTGCCCCCTGCAGGGCGCATCCCTGTCTGAGCACTTTTCCTTTTGCCAGTCTGATTGATGAAAAGGTTACCCTGATGTTCCTTTGTAAATGAACGAATTTGAACTTTATGTTCTGAAAGCTTATTAGCTGCTTGCTCCGTTTTGTCCTCTGTACCTATGGAAGCCCCTCACGTGGTGTTTTTCAGCCGATGCAGTGCTGGGCTCACCCAAAAGCTTCCAGGAGGCGGTGTCAGGGTGGGGTTGTGGAGTCGCTGGTCGGGAGCTGGATCCCCAAGTGTTACCAGCACCAAGCAGCAGGTGGCAGCAGTGACGATGTTCTCAACTGGGTGTTCCTTTCTTTCCCACTAAGGGTGTTGTAGAGAGCAGCGCTCACATCCTCGGTGCAGTCCACACAGTGCGCTGCTCCCCAGCTGTGCCGAGCAGCCAGTTGGCTCCAAGCTGTGCGTGTTACCGCCTTGACCAAGCTTTTTGTTTTGTTGGGTTTTCGGTACTGGAAATCAAACTCAGGACCTTGTGCTTGCCAGGCAGGCCCTTGTGCCACTGAGCTCTGTCCCCGGTCACATACTTACTACCTTCTTAAAACTTTGCCACCACCCCTCTTTGGTAGGAATTAATTTATCTCCATCTCAGCAATAAGGAATCTGGTTTCCAGGGAGGTGACATGGGCCACCCTATGCTACAGCCAGGCAAGGCTTGCAGTTTTTCGGTTTTTTTTTTTTTTTCGGAGCCAGGTATTGAACTCAGGCCCTTGCGCTTGCCAGGTAGTGCTTATTCCACTGAGCCATATCCCCAGCCCCCGAGTTCTGTTTTAAAGGTGAGGCATGGCATACTGAGGACTGAGGTAGGGAGGCGGGAGTGGGGCTAGGACTTCCCAGAGTGGGTACCCACTGCCAGGGCAGGATGCCTTTTTAAAAAATCCTGTATTTATTTGTTTAAGAGACATGCAAGGGAGGGAATCCAGAGTCTCTGAATGTGGAGCAGTACTGTATCATCGACTTCTTGGCCCTACTCCTTAAACCACAGCCCCCTGGATTTCTGATTCCCTAGGTCAGGGATGAGACCTGAGAATTTCTGCCTCTCCTAAGTTTCAGGCAATGCTGATTCTGCTGGTGTAAACCACACTCTGAGCACCCCTGTGCCTGTGCCTTGTCCCCATGCTGCTTTTCAGTGGTCTAGAGCTCGGTCTCTGAGATCATCAGCTGTCCTGGAGTCAACCTCATTATGTCCCAAGACCTGCAGGAGGTTAATTTGGCTTAGGGGTTAAAAATTTCACACGGTGCAGCCAAAAGGGAACCTGGAGGATCCCAGAAAGGCCAAGCCCAAGGTGTTCTGAAGTCGCCTGCTTGGAGGCTAGCAGCCCTCTTGTCCAGGGAAGTGACTGACACAGGAAGAGGAAAAGGACCGGTGCTCAGTGGCGGGAGCTGGCTGAGTCCAGCGTGTCCAGGCTCAGGGGAGGCGTTAGAGATGGGCAGTGTCGCTCTCAGACACTCTCCAGGGGCAGATTCTGGAAAATGGCTTCACTTGAGGGCCAAGGGAAGGGAGCTGGGGAAGCAGGTAGGCTGGAGTCTGCAGGGTCCTGGCAGCTTCCTCTGCCCCTGCACACCCACAGGTTTCCCCATCATGGCAATGGCTCAGGATCAACTTGAGGCTCAGCACCGTGGTCCCTGTGCCAGGCCTGGGGTAAGCCACGCCTATCCTCATTTCTTCCTACAGGGGCATAAAGGCACCTTAGCACTGCACCGCCTGCTTTGAGCAGCGTCCTCTCTGCTGGCGTCAGGATCCACACTTCCCCTTCTGCTTCCTACAAATATTTATTCATTACTCATTGATCAACTGTTTACTTACACATTTAGTAGTTGCAGGCACTGCCATGAACAAGAAAGGGAAGATCCTGGCTCTCCAGGAGCTGATTTTTAAAGATGGGGATGGCACAATAATCCTAAAAACAAAATAGGAACAGATTGAAGAACATGAATAAAGTACTTTACATAATCAGTTGGGGTCAGGGACATAGCTCGGTGGCACAGAGCCTGGCTGGCAGTGCAAAGTCCTGAGTTTCATTCTTGGTAGCAAATAGATAAATAATCAGTCAGGCTATTGTGGAAGACAACATTAAAACTGAGAATCAAAGGCAGGGAAGAGCCAAGGCCTGGGGTTAGAAAAAGCAAGAGTATGTAGGGCCCCAGAGGTGCTGCAGAGGGCTGGGAGCTGTCCAAGAAGCAGACCACCCAGCATGGGCGAAGCGGTGGTACAGAATGTGGATTGTATTTAAAATGCAATTAGGGCTCTGGGGACTGCTCCTGAGTGGGTGCTAAAATGTTAAGTGGAAAGCTGATGGAGAACTTGATGGTGGATCAGAGCGCGGTCCCCCATCCCCCGAGGCAGCAGCCAAGAAAGCCTTTCCCTCTAATTATAGGAACACAGGCCACAGAAAGCAGAGTGTAAAATGACTTCACCAGGGAGCAATCAAGAAAACCTGTAGGAAATTTACGAATAAATGATGCGTCTTTATGACAAATAAATCGCAGAGGGGAAAAGATGCAGAGGGAGAACCTATAAACCTAGAGCCTCAGGGGGAGTCCCTAAGAGCTCTGTTTTCTAAAGAGCTTCTAAGAGGCTGAGGCCAGTAGAGGCGGAAAGCCCACTCCATGCCAGTAGGCAGTGCCAACCACCAGCTCCAGAGGGGAGGTTTTCTCGAACCTTCCTGCCCCAGCCAAGCCTCACACAGCTGCAGCTGCCTGAGAGATTCCAAGAGAAAACTGCTGAAGAACCAGCTGCAGGCCAAGCCATGGTGCACACCACGAAGGCCTGGGGCCAGTCTGCTGTAGAGCGATGGGTGGTAGGGATCTTGTTCAGATCCTGTACTTTAAAAAATCAGGAAACCATCAGGGAATTTTGAGTGGAAGATGCTGAATATTTTATCATAATGTAATGTAACTTAATGGTTAATTTTGTTAGACTCAATAATGGTGTGATCGTGGCTTTTAAAAAATTAGAGACATGTTTTAGCTGAAATGTTTGCAGATGAAAAGGAACGGTGTCTGGTATTTGCTTCAAAATGATCCAAAAAGAATAAGAGGATGGCTGAAGCAAGGTTGACCTTCAGCTGATAGTTGTTGAAGGTTGGAAAATTATACAAGGGAATTCTTTATACTTCTTTCTCTGGTACTGGTTTGTTAAACTCCACTCTTGGCTAGGCTCACTATAATAAATAGTCTGTCTTGCACACAGTTTCTATCTTCTATATTATAACAAAGGTTGTAACTGGATGCCCTTGAAAAGTCCTATCAGGAGTGTCATCCTGTTTTACCAGGCGCGAGAACTTCCTGACTCGCCATCCCCCTGCTCCACTGGAACGCCTCCTTGGCCCCTGCTGGCTTCTGATGTTCTGATGGCACCAGCTTATTGGTGGTCCTGCTACCCCAGGGGCCTCCAGCCCCCAGGTCTCAAGCCTCCAGTGGGTGTGGCAGAAAGATTCCCCAAAGACTCTCCATCCCCCCGGACTGGGCTACATTCAGTCCCAGAGGAAGGCGGAGGAGAGTTTGTAAGACAACTTCCTGAGTCACCAGGACTAATGACTTCCCAGAATTGCTGTGGTTGGACACCGAGCCTCCTGCTTTGAAACATAGCTGGGGAAACACATGCTCAAGCCTGGTCCTGAGGCAGAAACTCACAGGGCAAGGCCACCTCACTGCATGCTCATTGTGGAATAAGCGACCTCAGGCCGTCCTCCCCACCTGCTGTTGGTACACGGAGAGGGAACCTTGCCAGAATCACGGGGCAAGAGCTTGAGCTTTGGAACAAAGGCGTCTCAGTCCATTTTCTGTTGCTATAACAAAATACCCAAGATTGGACCAGCTATAAAAAATAGTAGCTTATTTAGCTTGTGGTGTTGGGAGCTGGGCTGGAACCAACGGAGGCTCCGCGCCGCCTTGTGACGTGGTGAGGGCACGTATGGCGAGGCAGCGCAGGTGTGCTGCGTCACGGTCTCTTCTCATAAAGACGCTAATGCCATCATGGGGACGCCACCTTTAGGACCTAATCTAATTATTTCCCAAAGGCCCCACTTTTAAATAGATTACGGGATTTTTGGAATTAGGATTGGAGTAGGTGAACCGGTGGAGGATACATTGAAACCATAGCAAGGATCAAGCTGGGCCCGTCAAGGAACGGGGGGCATCTTCTGGCAAAACTGGGCCAGGCAGGGAGGTAGTTTCGAGGCAAAGGCCTGGACCTCTTCTCTCTTCTCATCTTCTCTCTCCTTTAGTGCCTCCCATTGACTCAGCCCAGTCAGAAGCCAGAGGGAAAGGGAACCTCAGGGGTGCAGGCCATAGCGGTGAGCGCCATCTGTGGCCCTGAGCAAAGCCCAAGAGGATGGGAGCATGGATGGGTTGGGGACGTACTGATGCGAATGGGACTTGGGCAAGATGGGTGAGTGGTTGGAGTGGAACAATGTTATGGTCTGTGTCTAGTTGTCCCCCCAAGGCCTCATGTAGTCATGGAGTGGGGATCTCTATAGAGTTTGTGATTAACTCATGATCCACTGGGATTATGTGTGATCCAAGGCTGGGATTATGGGTCTTAGTACTGCTGGGATTATGTGTGTGAGTACTTTCCCCAGCCTGGGGCAGAGCGCCTGAGTGTAATGTAACAGACAGAGAGACTTTCTTGAGTGATCGCTCTTTGTTGTCACTGTTGCTGTTCGGCCGCCATGAACGGCTGCTCTCTGCCATGTGCCCCTCTGCCTCGGAGACCGCTGAATATGGACTGAAACCTCCAGCAACTGTGAGCTAAATAAACCTTTCCTTCATTTTAGGTGTTGGGTATTTGTCCCAGCAACGAGAGAAGTGTAACTAAGACAAGTAGCCAGTTATAAGATATGAATGGATCTGTTGCCATTGAGTCGAACACATGACAAGCCCCACAGGAGCGTCTCACCCATGGTGAAGAGTTAGCCGTGACTTTTTGCCTAGGTCCCTGATTTTTATGCTCTTTTGGTCCTAGGGGAGCCCCTCCAGGCTTCCAATGGCAGCTGGCCCCCAAGTCGGAATGGGAGTATCGTGGAGCCTGCCCCGGCTGCAAACCTCACCTTCTCCTCCTACTACCAGCACTCCTCACCAGTGGCAGCCATGTTCATCGTGGCCTACCTGCTCATCTTCCTCCTCTGCATGGTGGGCAATGCCCTGGTCTGCTTCATTGTGCTCAAGAACCGGCACATGCGCACTGTCACCAACATGTTCATCCTCAACCTGGCTGTCAGTGACCTGCTGGTGGGCGTCTTCTGCATGCCCACCACCCTCGCGGACAACCTCATCACGGGTGAGTGTGGGCAGCAGGGCAGGAGGAGTTTACCCTCCAGCCCCCTCTTGTGCTGTCAGCTAAGCCCGAAGCAGAAGACAGAAATCGTTGCCGGCCTGGCTTCTTGGCAAGGATGCCGTCTGCTGGCTGAGGGGATCCGGCTGGAAATAATAGACACAATGAGTTAGTCATTTTCTTTGTGGATTATGTTACATATGCCTCATGCATAATCTTAATTCCCCTAGCAGTCCACAAAACATGCTATAATATTACCCTCATCTCATGGATGAGGGGATATGCTCAGAGTGGATGAAGACATAGAACTGGTCACATGGCTGCTAAGTGTCCAGGTCCATGTTGTCACACCCCTACTTTGACAGGCACTACCCCGCAGTCCTACTCTCCCATGTAGCTGAGCTGCCTTGGGCAGCATAGGGACAGATGGGAACAAGTCGGAGGGAGGCAGATTTCTTCCACCTAAGTACAGACCTAAAAAACCCAGACTTTGAGCTGTTCTCCCAGAGGATGGTCCTATGCAGAAGGTAAAGAACTCCTGTCCCTGGGAGGAGGCTGGCTGCCACTTAGCAGGGATTGATAGGAGGTGTGCGCACAGAGTGGGACCACCTGGCCTCTAACTCCTAACCTGTGCATCCTGCAGATGTTCAAATGTCCCCATTGTCATGTGCTGTCCTTTCGGGATCAACGGCCCTTGGACTCCAGGCAGCAAGGGACTGATTTCCAGAGCTGGGGAGACCCCTAGAGGTCTGGATGGCAGGCTCTGAGCTCAGACACATGAGCTCAAGTTCTGGAGATTCCCTCTGGAGTGGCCAGCCTGACAGTCCAGAACGGCCACAACCCATATTGCTGTAGGTTCTGGACCCCCGGAAGGGCAGTGATGGCAAGTCTGCCTCCCTCAGTAGTGCTGGACTTGCCACTGCAGCCTCGGCTCACGGCTAAGTCCCGGCTTCCTTCAGGGATGCTGAAAATCACCTGTGCTCGGCTGTTACGGTGAGCTTCCAGGTAGGTGGCGAAGCCAGCGGCTGCCAGTCCTGAATTCTAACCGATCCTGGAGCAGGCAAGGCATTCACGTGGTCCGGTTTTCAGAACCTGCTGATGGTGCCCAGAGAGAAATCCGTTTTCCTCCTGCTCTGGCTCCAGCTCCTCTGATAGAGGATGATGCCAGCTTCTGGTGTCTTTCTCATTTTTGTTTTTTTTTTTTTCTTTTTTAGTACCTGGGATCAGGTACTTGTGCTTGCCAGCCAGGTGCTTCCACTGTTGAGCTATCTCCCCAGCTCTCTCATCTCTCTTTTCAAAAATGTTTTATCCAAATACAGGTAAAATAAAGAACCTGATCTTTCTGAGCTGTCGGCTTTATACCTTTTCTGCCCTGATTAAAAATGGATCATGTAGCCGGGCGTGGTGGCGCATGCCTGTAATCCCAGCACTAGGGAGACTGAGGCAGGAGGATTGTTGTGAGTTCGAGACCAGCTTGGGCTACAAAGTGAGCTGAAGGACAGCCTGAACTGCATAGTGAGACCCTGTCTCAAAAAGACAAAGAAAAAAAAAAAAAAGGATCATGTGTTATAAGTAAGATTCATCAAAATCAACCTATTTGTTAGTGATTCCATATCAATAAATACGCTTCTTTTCACACCTGCTTAGGGTGCTGCTGTTTGGAGGTGTTACACTTTACCTTGGATGAATGTTTAGTTTCTTATAGTCTTCTTTTTTGTGTGGAACGGGGGATTGAACTCAGGCCCTTGTGCTTACCAGGCAAGCGCTTATGCTACTGAACTATATCCCTGGCCCCTAGTTTCTTATAGTCTTCTGCAATTAAATAAACTCCACACAGCTCCTCTCCTTTCCTCTCTCTCTCACAGCCTCCATCCACGTTCCCAGCCCCAAGTGCAGAGGACTGAATTATTTTCATGCCCCGGTTCACAGCACTGTGTGGTGTCACTTTGCTGTGAACCCCAAGGGTATTTATCTCATGTTGTTTATTTATTTGTTCTCTTCTGCATTTCTACCCCACTCTACATCCCTCTCACAGATCCATAGGGTGACAATTCTATTGTATTTAATTTGCATACACTGTCAGCAAATGAGCTGTGAATGTGTGCATGTTTTACATGTAAATTATTTTGTTCAGGCACAGTTCACCATACCACAAAAACAAACCTTCTTTAGTGACAGTCCCAGTTTCTTTCTTTCTTTCTTTTTTGGTAGAACCAGGGATTGAACCCAGACCCTTGCATTTGCCAGGGAAGTGCTTATTCTACTGAACCATCTCCCCACCCCACCCCCCACTGGTTTTGATGAGCTCATGTGGTCACACCGCTCCCATCCCCTTCGCAAGCCTGATGTAGAGAACTTCCCTCACCCTACAGGTGCCCCCACCCTCCTTCCTCTGGAGCTTGCTCCTCCTTCCACCCCCTGGCACAGCTAGTCCATTTTTGCTCAGGACAGGAAATATAGTTTGGTTTTTGTGAGGATGCTATATAAATAAAACCATGCAGTACATAACCTTTTGGAGCTGATGGTGTCTCGGTTACTCTCCTCTCGTTGCTGAGACAAATACCCGACACTCAAAATGAAGGAAGGAAAGGTTTATTTAGCTCACAGCTACTGGAGGTTTCAGTTCACGCTCAGCTGGCTCCA
Organism: Ctenomys sociabilis; assembly: GCA_004027165.1. NCBI lineage: Eukaryota > Metazoa > Chordata > Mammalia > Rodentia > Ctenomyidae > Ctenomys > Ctenomys sociabilis. The sequence continues at coordinate 119,387 of PVKA01002320.1, read as the reverse complement.
AGGCAGAGGGGCACAGAGCAGAGGCAACAGTTCAGGCCGCAGCACGGAGCAGAGAGCAGAGGGAGCGGCCGCAGCTCAGGCAGCGAGCCAGCCCCTTTCCCCTCTTTATGATGTAATCCAATTATATGCTCCAGGGTGTGTGCAGCATCCACACCCACATAATCAATCAGGAAGTCCAGAAGCCGCCCAAGAACTGCAGGAGGCTCTGGGGTAACTAGACACCAACCATAGTAGATGGAACTGGGGATTGAACTCAGTCCCTTGTGCTTGCCAGGCAAGCACTTATTCTACTGAGCCATCTCCCTGGCCCTGGTGGGCTTTTATTTTGAAATTATTTTGTTTTATTTTTTTTTTTTTACTTCGGACATATTTTCATTTATTCTCAAAATTTTGAGAAACTGTCTCAAAATCAATGTAGGTACTTCATGTTTCCAAGAGACATTTTAAAATATGCTAGTTCAATAGAAGTTTAAAAAATATACCTTGCCCTGGTTAGCAATGGCTTTAATTAGAAAGTCACTCTTTTCTGAGTTCAATACCTGGTACCACCAAAAAAAAGTCAGTCCTCACGTTGTCAACGTTTGACACCAGAACAGAGCCCGACTCAGGAGTGGTATCAGATGGATACACGTACTCCTGGGGACACGTGCTCCAGTGCATCCAGCTCACTGAGGTAGGCAGATAACAGTCATATCTTCTTATCAGTAAACTAACTTCTACCTGGCAATCCTAGTTCTAAAGTGATCAGAAGAGGCCTGAAGATTATGAGCATCAGGGTTGGAAAGTCCCTGGGCAGTTGAGGTTCTTCCAGAACTGTTAGCATCAAAAGGCAATTACACCATCAGCTGCAGAAATGATCGACTTTCTCTTTTCTTTCTCTTCCTTCTGAGCCACTGCTGCTGCGGGCCACAACTCGTGAACTGGTGCCGGAGTCCGCACTGGCCTCATCCTCTGGCTTCTGACCGCTCAGAGTGCAGGTTACTGGCAGCCTGAAATAATTTTAGACTAAAAGAAAATTTGCAAAACTAGTACAAAGTGCCAGGTGTAGTGGCACACAGTGGTAATCCCAGGGCTAGGGAAGCTGAGGCAGGAGGATCACTGTGAGTTCAAGACCAACTGGAACTACAGAGTAAGAGCCTACCTCAAAAACCAAACCAAGGGCCTACAAGCAGGCGCAGGGGATGGGGGCTCAATCCCTGGGCCTACTGTGCTGGCCCTACCCCGGGCACCCTGAGACGGTGATTGAGACTGGGAGTGGTGGCGGGCACCTATAATTCCAGCGCTTGGGAGGCTGTAAACAGGCAGATCACTATGAGTTCTCTCTAGTAGTGAGACCCTGAACATCTGAACATCCTGTAGACCCTTCCCTAGAATGCAAAAAAAAAAAAACCCCACAAAAACAGTACAAAGAATTCTCATGTCCTCTTTACTCACTTTCCCCTAATATTAATATCCTAAATAACCATACAATAATAATCAAAACCAGAGAGTGAGAGTTAATACATAACTGATCAGCAGACTTTCATTAATCAGAATTTCATTAATTTCCCACAGATGTCCTTTTTTTAGGAGTTTGAGTTAAAGTCCTGAGAAACAGTTCAAAACTCATATCCTAAATGTTGAAATCCTAAAAGATCAAAACCTCTAAAGTCTAAAATCTCAAAAGCTCAAAATCTGGAAAATATAATTCTGGAAAAATAATTTTAAAAATCTCTTTAAAAACCATCTATTACCGGATGAAGTGGTATCTGCCTATAATCCCAGCCCTTGGGAGGCTGAACCAGGAGGATTCCTGAGTTCAAAGCCAGCCTGCACTGCTTATAAGACCTTGTCTCACAAAGCATTTTTCTTACATTTTTGAAGGGAAATTTTTGAGAATACATAAAAACTTGACAGATGATATCAAAGGTCACTTTACACAATAAAACAGGCTATCTCGTAATAACCCACAAGGTTTTTTGAGCATAAACACCCCAGGTCAGAGTGCTATTGGCAGTCGTACATCAGCATGACAGTTCTGAGCAGATGAACTACATTACTAAAACAATTAAGTAAAACATTGCAGTGTGTAAATGCGTATCACTAAGGTTGCCTGGGGTGTATTCTTAACTTTCGACTTGCAGTCAGCTGAAATACGAGGCTGGCCTCAGGCTTTTTGGAAGACTGATCCAAAAGCTTCAGTACATCATCAGCTTGTGGGCAGTTGCCCAGAGAAGCCATGCCTCGAGAAGCGTCGTCTCTCCTACATGCAGATGTACAGACAGGATGTCTCTTCATTTCTTTATTTATTTGGTACAGGGTCTCGCTACACAGCTTGGACTCACAATGATCCTCCTGTGTCAGCCTCCACAGCACTGGGATTACAAGCTTGTGCCACCTCACCCGGGTTCATGGCATGCAGTACCGGGGATCAAACCCACATCCTTGTGCTTTAGCCTCTTCTGCATGCTAAATTCTGCACCACGCTTAGGCTGCCAAGCTATCTCCCCAGCCCTCTATCCTTTTTTTTTTTTTTTTTTTTTTTTTTACTTTTTGAGATAGGTTCTCACTAAGTTTCTGTTACTCAGGTTAGATTCCAAATTGCTATTCTCCTGCCTCAGTCCCCCCAAAGCACTGGGATTATAGGCATGTGCCACTATGTCTGGCTTAGCATACATATTTTGGGCAGGAACACCATAAACGACATGCAGACTAGGCACGTGGATTAATGGTGGCGGTTACCTGATTACTCAGTCAGAATGGTGTCTCTCAGGGTTTTCAACTGTAACACAATTATTTTTCCTTTTACAAGTAATCACCTTTCCTTGGGAGATATTTTGACACTACGCAAACGCCGTTTTTCACTACGCCTCTTCTGCATGCCGAGCTTCGCACCGCGTTGATGGCTCCCGCCTGCAGCGGTTATTACTGTCACGCTGTGTCCGGGATTATGTGCTACTCATGTCTCTCCTTCTACTTTTCCTGAATGGAATTTTCTACTCCCTGGGATTTTTTTTTTTTAATTCATTTATTTATTACAGTGTCTCACTACACATCACAGATTCTTTTTTTTGGGGGGGGTTCAGCTCAGCCCGCCCTGGGGGGAGGGGCTGGCATGGCCTGTGGTGCTGGGGATCGAACCGTGGTCCCTGAGAGGCGCTTTAGACCGCTGAGCTATCTTGCCAGCCCTACTCCCTGGGATTTAATCCAGTCTGATCATCCTTTATTTTGTCACTTAAATTGCCACCACTCTGGTGTACTGAGTGCACTTGTCAGCTGGGTTCTGTGTCCTTCCAGTGTGTTATCGAGATGCTTGAGTACTGTATTCCCTCACTTTCTGGCACCACAGAATGTTCCAGGCTCATCTTGTACTTTCCTTGAGCCACCCTGGAATGAACCATTTCTCTAAGGAGCTGTTTTCTTTCATTGGAGAGGAGGTTTTAGAAACCAAGGCCCGGGTTCCAGGGGTGTCCATTACTACTGGGATGTTACTACTTTTAGGCCATTTCAAGGGGCAGCTAAAGCATATATACATATATATTCACACCAAGGTATTTAGCACATGGGCTTTTATTTATTTATTTATTTTTATTTTTTTGGCAGAACCGGGGATTGAACTCAGGCCCTTGCGCTTGCCAGGGAAGCACTTATTCCACTGAGCCATCTCCCTGACCCCTTTATTTATTTCTTATCCAGCCATCTATCTGTGTTTTTACAACTATGAAATCATACTAATAATTTGGATTCCAATCCACTATCACAAGATGCATTTTAACTTTTCCTCTTTTCTTTATTTGTAACTTCTCAGACAATGAGAAAACTAGCTCTATTCTTCCATAATAGATTTATCTGATTAATGTAGCATCAGTGACATGGGCTTCCCTTTTCCCCATAATTAGATCCACTTCATGCATCTTTGCCAGGAATACCATGGATTTATTCACGAGGGCGCAGGATTGGCACATGGTTCTTTTCCTCTTTTGCCTAATAGCAAAACTATTTGAAATACTGACTTCCAAAGTCACTTACGTGGGTTAGTATCTAACCTCCTCCCTCCACTGTGGTTAAATATTTATTTGTAATACAATCACGTTGGTTCTGGTTTGTGTTCCACTTTAGGTTTTCCCATACTCTGACAGATATTAGTAATTTTTCATTTCTGAAACATTGCTGTGGTTCTGAAAAGCCACAGATATAGCCAAAAAAATGTTCTCCCTGTCATCTCAAGTACCTCAGGCCCCCATTATTTGTGCCCTGTTCTCACCTTCTCCCTGTACAGTTTGACAATTTCATTATTTGCTGTTTTATCCTCCCAGTATTTTCTTGGCACAAATGAGAAAATAAGTGTGTGTTTTCTTAAATGTCCTAATTTCTTACACTGCCCAGCAGTGACTCATCACTGCACCATAGTGATGTAGGGACAAAGAGAATACCAATGAATCTGCTCAATTTTCCCACCCATAAAAAGAGGATGACAGTTGTAGGATTGCTGTGAGGATGGAATGGCTTAGAACCCAGGGTGAGATAGACACAGAAAGCCAGGCAGGGTTTGTGGAGAGAAATGGCAGGGCAACGCTGAGGCCATCTCTTGACTGGTACGAACGGCCTGTGCTGGGGTTGGCTGCTTGGTTTTTTAGTTCTGTTTGTTTGTTTTTGGCAGAACCAAGGATTGAACTCAGGCCCTTGAGCTTGCCAAGGAAACGCTTATTCCATTGAACCATCTCCCCGGCCCTGGTTTCTTAGTTCTGGAAGAGTCTGAGCAGAGACCAGATGACCCACCCCCCGCAGGACAAGAGGAAAGACTCAGCCTCAGCCACCCTTGCTTAGACACCCATGGGTCCCTGACTGTAGTAGGTGGGCACCTTTCCCTCCGTGGTGACCTCTGTCATTGCAGGGTGGCCCTTTGACAACGCCACGTGCAAGATGAGCGGCTTGGTGCAAGGCATGTCCGTGTCGGCTTCCGTGTTCACACTGGTGGCTATCGCCGTAGAAAGGTGAGAGATCTCCAGGGCCTACTGAAGTGGGCATCAAGGGGTGCCACTGTGTCCAGTGCTGGGCTGGCTAGGAGGCTGGCCATGGTGTGATAGGGGCTGAACCCTCATCTCTAAGGTGGAGGCTGTGATGCTAGCTGCCCTCTGGACTTCTGGGGATACAAGACCCTCTCCCTGTTGGAGGTCTGGGGGCAGCTCCTGAGGAGGTTCCATAGCATTCCTGGGATCCTCAAGGAGCTGGGGTGAAGCCCTGGTCCTGAGTGGCAGAAATCCTGCTTCCTGTAACACTGGAGCCAGGGCAGCCAGGGCAGGAGGGCAGCTTGGGAAGGCGTCTCCTCCCGGCTCTTTCATCCTTACCTGCAGCCTGCTTGCTGGGCCCAGAAGTCCTGGCTTTTCCCAACCCATACTTAACCTGCCTCAGCCACTTCTGATCTTTCAGCCTCAGGGGCCAGCAGATTCTCTGCTAAACATGTTATACGAGGTCACAGGTGAGGAACTGAACTGAGCTGGGGCCACGGAGGCTTCGGGCCAACTCCGTTTTCCGTAGTGCTCTGCACTTGGGCCACTCTTGGGCAGCTTTTGGCTCAGCGTCTCCAGTGCAGAGGCAGTTCCTGCTGGCGCTCTTGCAGGGGACTGAAAGCAGGCTGAGCAGCCCAAGGCAGTTTTTGATCTCAGCATTGCCTCACTGTAGAATGCTGAGTAAGTCACTTAGCTATTCTGAACCTCTTCAGTCTTTTCTGTACGTGGAGGACACTAAGGGCTGGAGACTTCTGAGAACGTCTGTCCATATGGCTTATACACAGGGCCTGGAGCAGTCTGAGTGCCACTGATAGCATTGTTTGATTTCTTCCACGTCTGCTTCCTTATTCCCTTTTCAAATGAGCATGGCTCAGCCCCACCCTTTCTTGAATCTAGTGTTCCCATCTTCTCCCCCTCTGCTCACACCAAACCTATTTTGTTGTAGCCCAAGGAAATAGGCAGCTGCCTCTAGGAAGCAAGTTTCCTTTTTCACAAACAACTGGCCAACTGGGTGATTGTGGAAGGTCCTACCCTTAAACTTCATTTTGGTTACTGACTGGGTCGTAGGTGAGAGTGCAACCTCTTCCCGAAGTGTCTAGGGTATTCCCTAAGTGCCACCCCTTCCAGGAAGCCCTCCTGGACCACTCTGCAGTTCTCTCCACCTATGGACAGCTATTTCATTCATAGTCAGGGCTGATTTGTTTTCTGGAGATGTCTTACGTATGCAGTGCTATAAGCCAAGGAGGTCAGGGTCACAGAGGCTGAAGTAGCAAGTTCTGAGTCAGTCTGAGGGAAAGAGAAAGGGTGCTGCCAGGGCGGAAAACAGGGGAGCTGGAGGGCAGGGCCAAGGTCAGTGAGTGGAAAGGCTTTGCTGGAAGCCAGTCTGATACCTGTGTTCTTATACAGGTTCTGCTGTAAGGAGCCATGTGTCTTTGTAAGAAAGTCCTGTCCCCTCTCTAAGCCAGGTTTCCTTTCCATTGAGTAGGTTTGACCAGCTGGACCTCACTTGTCTGGTTTTTTTTTTGAGAAAAGGTCTTACTATGTAGCCCAGGCTTGGCCTTGAACTTGGAGTGATCCTCCTGCCTCAGCTTCTCAAATTCTGGGAGTACTGGCAGGTACCACAGCACCTGTCAGGTGTCTGCTTTATAAAAAAAAAAACTTCAAGGGCCAGCCAAATAGCTCAGTGGGTTAAAGCACCTGCACAAGCAGGTGCAGGGGCCAGGGGCTTGATCCCTAGGCCTGCCATGTGCTGGCCCTGCCCCCGGGGCTGCACTGAGCCGGTGGATGATTGAGACTGGGCCTGGCAGTTGTGCCTGTAATCTCAGCTCTTAGGAGGCTATAAACAGGTGGATCACTCTGAGTCCCATCTAGTAGTGAGACCCTGAATACCCTGTAGATCCTTCCCTAAAATAAAATTTAAAAAATTATTAGTATATGTTTGCAGTGCATACTGACTACATTCATCATAGGAAGCTGGAACATATACATAATACATCTTAATTTCTTTTTTACTTCCTCTTCCCCTTCAGGTGTCTGATTTTTGGCATCTGTAGACCAGGGGGAGAGTTTCTAAGCAATAGGAGCCCCTGCTTTTTCTCACTACTAAGCATCCAAAATGTCCACAGGGTGTTGCCATCTAACTTTCTCTTCACAGGAGCCCTACAGGGCAGGCCATATTAGTGGCCTTATTTTACAGATAAGGATACTGAGGCTTAGAAAGGGTTCAAGTAATTGGCCCTTCCTGTTGTTCCTTCATATAGTCATCTAAACACCCCTAGGAATGATGAGAGGGAGAATCACAGCCCCGCCCCGGAGCACCAGTTGAGCAAAGGCCTTTGAACCAAGCTGCAGGGTGCAGGTATTCACTTCTTCCACCTCCAGCAGTTCACAGCCCTAGCTGCACACAAGAATCGCCCCAAGAACTTTCAAAGAAAAGCAACGCTAAAACCCCTAACTAAACTAATTTGTAATTCTTGCCCAAACAAATAAGCAATTTTTTTTTTTTTTTTAACTGCTTTGGGAGATTCTAACGTGTGCCAGGGCTTCACAGCTACTGCCCTGTGTGACACTGCGGAGCACAGTCTGGATTCACAGTCTAGCCTCTCACTGCTTTCACTTCTTTTTTTTTTTTTTTGTCTTTTTGAGACAGGGTCTCACTTCAGTTCAGGTTGGCCTTAAGCTCACTTTGTAGCTCAGGCTGGTCTCGAACTCAACAATCCTCCTGCCTCAGCCTCCCGAGTGCTGGGATTACAGGCCTGCGCCACCACGCCCGGCTACTGCTTTCACTTCTGAGACCCAGTTTTCTCTCAGTAAATAAGGGGTGAAGTAGTGATTACTGCTGAGAGGTTCTAACCAAAAACTGTGCAGTGTAGAGTCTCCTCACACTGTGGAGATGCTGGGGAAGGACACAGGTGCGGCCACACCTGAGCTCCAAGGGTTTTCTGGGAAAGCCATAAACAGCTACTGTGTTTGGTGAAACACCCTGTCAGCCATCTCCAGGACGGAGCGCCTGCCGCTGGTTGCCATCAGCTCTCAGTTTACCCCAGAAGCACTCAGGCAGGATTCAGCGTCCCCTCTCTGCCAATGCTGCTGCTGCTTGTGCTGCTGGAGGGCCCAGCAGGGTGAGCTGCCTCCCTATCTGCTTGCAGACTCCCTTAATGAGCATCTGAGTATGTGACTGGGCTGGAGGTGCCCCGGGGACTGTCAAGGCCCTCACAGGGTGGCCTTCCTCTGCCCCCGGGCAGCAGACCTCCCACACCCCCGTCGCTCTCCCTTTGCCTGTCACAGGTTCCGCTGCATCGTGCACCCCTTCCGGGAGAAGCTGACCCTGCGGAAGGCGCTGGTCACCATCGCGGTCATCTGGGTCCTGGCGCTGCTCATCATGTGTCCCTCAGCAGTCACGCTGACCGTGACGCGCGAGGAGCACCACTTCATGGTGGATGCGCACAACCGCTCCTACCCGCTCTACTCGTGCTGGGAGGCCTGGCCCGAGAAGGGCATGCGCAAGGTCTACACCGCCGCGCTCTTCGCGCACATCTACCTGGCACCGCTGGCGCTCATCGTGGTCATGTACGCCCGCATCGCGCGCAAGCTCTGCAAGGCCGCGGGCCCCGCGCGCGACGGCGAGGAGGCGGCGACCGAGGGCCGGCGGGCGTCGCGGCGCAAGGCGCGCGTGGTGCACATGCTGGTCATGGTGGCGCTGTTCTTCACGCTGTCCTGGCTGCCGCTCTGGGCGCTGCTGCTGCTCGTGGACTACGCGCAGCTCAGCGAGCCGCAGCTGCACCTGCTGTCCGTCTACGCCTTCCCCCTGGCGCACTGGCTGGCCTTCTTCCACAGCAGCGCCAACCCCATCATCTACGGCTACTTCAACGAGAACTTCCGCCGCGGCTTCCAGGCCGCCTTCCGCGCCCAGCTCTGCGTGCCGCCCTGCGGCGGGCACCACGGGGCTGCCTACTCCGAGCGGCCCGCCGGGCTCCTGCGCAGGCGGGTGTTGGTGGAGGTTCAGCCCAGCGACTCGGGCCTGCCCTCGGAGTCGGGCGCCAGCAGTGGGGCCCCCAGGCCTGGCCGCCTCCCACTGCGTAACGGGCGGGTGGCCCACCAGGGCTTGCCCGGGGAGGGGCCGGGCTGCTCCCCTCTGCCCCCTACCATGCCAGCCTGGAGCGTCTGAGGTTTTCCCTGATGAACACGTGACCCCTGCACCGGACCGCAGGTTGGCCTGAAGTTAGAGGGTGACAGGATGCTTCTTGGTCATACAGGCAGGGTGGGCTGGTTCATTGTCAGAGAGAGGCTGGTGAGGGAAGAGGAGAAAACAAAGCTCCCCAGGCCCTTCTATGTAGTGGAGCTGACAGCCATTATCTCGCTAGATCCTCACAAGGCTTTGCAAGTGTTTTTTTACTTTATAAAAATTTTTTGTACCGAGGATTGAACCCAGGGCTCTTACACTGAGCTGCACCTTCAGCCCTCTCAGGTCCTTTTAAAGTTGGAGATAGGGTCTCACTAAGGTAGTCACTAAGTTGTCAGAACTGGGCCCAAATTTAGATGCCCCTGCTTCAGCCTCCCAGAGGGCTGAGCTTCCAGGGGTGGACCACCAGTTTGCAAATGAGCTTTCTTCTCGCCTTCTACAAACACAGAAATGAAGACTCCCTGAGAGAAGAGGTGACTAGCCTAAAGTCTTTCAGATGGAGATATCACTGTCCTTGCTTTCTGCAAAATCAGTGAAATGTATAGAAGGTAATTGGGCAGCAGAGAAACAGGAAGGAATGCTCACCTGTGGCTTGATGCTGTGGGCCTGTAGCTTGGGGTACAGTATTGTAGCTGAAACCACTGCCCTGACCCTTCCCTAGGAAAATACTCTGTATTGTAGCTGAAGCCACTGCCCTGACGCTTCGCTAGGAAAATACTCTGTGCACCTCCCATCAGCTATAATGTGTGGGTCTGTTCCAGGAAGTGTTCCAGGCCACTGCTACCAGCACCGCTTATTCCACGCTAAGCTTTGGGTATAGAGACTGAAGAAAATATGTGACTGCTCTAACGTCTGAACATGTCCCAGATACTGTCATTTAATTCATACAAGGTGAGAGTGAAGATGCTGTTACTGCCATCTCAACAAGACACGGAGGCTTCAAAATGGCCAAGGTCACAGGACCACAGTGGGGCAGGATTTGGATTTGAACTAGACTTCTGCCTGGTCTTCCCACACTGCATCCCGCCTTTCAGGGAGGGTGGGCAAGGCACGGTGGGGAGCCCTGGAAATTCCCCAGAGGTTTTCTGCCTAGCAGTGAACCTGATAGCCAGAATCATGGTAACCAAGCTCTTGGACCAGGAAATGAGAATCTATTGTGTTTGCTCTTGTAATTTCCGGCCTGAACTAGCTGTGTGTGATGTTTGTGCCCTTGTCCTGAGCAGGCTGCCAAGGTTCCTCAGGATATTGGCCCAGCAGTCTGAGAGGGATGGATAAGGGTCTCAGGGCAGGGTGTGTCACCCTGCCCAAGAGTGACCATGCATGACCCTCTTCTCTGGTGCTGGAACAGTATTCTGATCCACATAGGCCTGAGTGTGGCTGGATGTTTATTTAGGAATCCTGAGTCTAGACACTAAAAATAGACCCAAGAGCCATTTCAGACCCCAAATGTCCATCCCTGTGGCTGGGAGCTGTCTGGGATTAGCCCTCATCTCCCTCCTGAGAGGTTTCTTCTCCTTTAGCCCAGAATCATATCCTGTACAGGGGGAGTGTGAGAGGGGACCAAGGTACCCTGCAAACAATCTCTCCACCACAATGCCCTTGCTGTATTAACTCCCAAAGGTGCCAGGCCCACAGAGGTGATGAGTGCCATAAACCCGCAAAGTTCATCATTCATAGATGTTGCTGCTATTTTTATTTCTTTAAAAAAAAAATCAGAGGCCATACCTACCTGTTCCAAGACTGATTTGAAGAGTAGCAGATAAAACTTGATTCCATGAGGAAGCAGGGAGGCCTTGAGGGGGTGTGGGGTGCTTGTTCTTTGTGAATGTGATAATATACATGCAACATAAGTGTTGTGTAACCATTACACTACCCATTCCCAGAACATTTCGATCTCAAATTGCCACTCTGTACCCAGTGAAGAGTAACTCCCCACTCCCCTTCCTCCTAGCCTCAAGTTACCATCTTTTTTTTTTTTTTTTTTGTCTTTTTGAGACAGGGTCTCACTATACAGTTCAGGCTGGCCTTAAGCTCACTTTGTAGCTCAGGCTGGTCTCGAACTCACAACAATCCTCCTGCCTCAGCCTCCTGAGTGCTGGGATTACAGGCCTGCGCCACCATGCCCAGCTAAGTTACCATCTTTCTACTTACTGCCTCTGACTTTGGCCCCTCTAGGTACCTCAAAAAAAAAAAAAAAAAAGTGGAATTGTATTTAGCCCTTTGCAACTATTCTTTCACTTAGCATTATGGTCTCAAAGTTCAGCCATGTTGCAGCCTGTGTCGGAATTCCCTTCCTTTTTTTAAAAGGCTAAATAGTATTCCCTTGCACATGGACTCCATCTTTTGTCTATCTATTTATTCTTCAGTGGGCATCTGCTTAGTTTCTACCTTTTGGCTATGGTGAACAATGTGTGGCACTTCAAGATCTGTTCCACTTGGCATGTGTGGGTGACGGAGCAAAGGACAGCTGGGATCTGTCTGATGTTCTGTCTGCCTCAGCATCTCAGCCTCCTCCCACTGGGCTTAGCTTCTTGTCTAGAGCAGCTAAAACCTGTATCCTCCACCCACAGGGTACTTTTATGAAGCTGTTTTCATCATTATGGCTTTATTATGCTCACTAGATTCCTCTGGCCTAACATCTAGGTCCTATTGGGCATCTCATACAACCATGACCCTCAAGGGTAGGCCATGTAGCCTCTCCTAATGTGCCACCCTCCGCCCCTAGCTATGTTGGGTCTCCCGAGGTGACTGTCCTCTCATGCATGGTCAGAGAGTTTGGGGATGAACTCAGAGTGTGATGGGGGAAAGGCCAGAGGCCTGTTGACACTGAGCGTCCCCACCCCAGAGGACTCTTGGAGGGACTCCGTGTCCTGTGGTGCTGTGCGCAACAAGAGCTGCCATTCTCATTGCGGGTCTCCATGGATGAATGGGCTCTTGACTTCCTTAAGATGGTGTGACACTCAGCTGACCACCGTGAGCTGGAGACAGGGGCCGCCAGAGCCACAAACCACAGTCTGCCCAGCCCTGTGCTGCGGACTTTCGCCTGGGCCCTGGAGGACGCATGAGTTCACTTGGGTTGGAATAGAGGGCAGAGCTGACAGAGGAGGACCAGAGCCCCCTATCATTAGCCTACTGTGTATTCATCCCAAAATCCAGATGAGAGCCAAGCCCAGGGCTGCAGGGACAAAGCATAGCTATTAAGCTCTGTACTTTTCTACATCCATTTCCTCAGCTCACCCCTCTGAAGTGCCACTGAGGAAAGATCGATGAGGAAAAGATGACCAAATAGGCTTCATTACAAGTAACTAATGTTGCATCAAAATAGATGCCCTATTGAATGGCCTAGTTACTCTTGGGTTTTTTTTTTTCTGTGCACAACAGCACTACCTAATCATTGTGGAAATTTTACAAGATAAGATGAAAAAGTTAAGAGCTGGCCAGATATCTCAATGGACTAAAGTGCCTGCTGAGGCAAGAGTTCAGTGGCCGGGGTTCGATCCCTGGTGTGCAGTGCCAGTCCCCAAGGTGCGCTGAAACATCGATTGAGACTTCGCCTGGTGGCGCATGCCTGTAATTCCAGCCCTTGGGAGGCTGAAAACAGGAGAAACACTATGAGTCCGGGGCTACATAGTGAGACCCTGTAGACCCTGTACTAAATACACACACACACACACACACACACACACACAAGTTTAAAGCACCCAAATCCCATTACAAGACATAGTCACTTTGTGCACATATACTTAAGATGTTTGTAACAGCCTTACTAAGTCAATTATGTATAAAATTCACCCATAAGTTTTAGCAGCTATGTGCATTGCATAGCCACCATGACACTCAAGATATTCCCATCATCCCAAAAAGTTCCATTGGATCAGTTTATAGTTGATCTTTTCTCCCCACTATCCCAGAAAGCCACCATCTGATTTCAGAGTGCTGTGTCTGTGAGCTCAGATAGTGGATGGCTTTTTGATTCTGGCTTCTTTTCACTCAACAGTGTTTTTTGAGGTTCATGCAAAAATGCAAGATTTATCAATCTATTCTTTCTATTGCTGAGTAGTATTCCATTGTATGAATGTTTGTAAATATACTTTATTTATCTATTCATCAGTTGGTAGTCGGGATGTTACCAATTTTTGACTCTTGAATAATGCTGCCATAAATACTCATCTACAAATATATATATATATATATATATATATATATATATATATATATATATATGCTTTTGGCTCTCTTAGGTAAGCACCTAGGCATGAGGTTGCTGAATTACATGATAAGAATATGTAAGAAATTGCCAAGATGGTTTCCAAAGTGTTAAACCATTTTGCATTTCATCAGCAGTGTATGACAATCCCAGTTCTCTATCCTTGCTTGCCAACACTTAGTAATATCCATCTTGATGACTGGTGATGCCAGACATTTTTTCACATGTTTATTGGCCGTGTCACATCTTTTATTATATCTTCAAATCTATCTTTTAAAGTCTGATTATGAGCCGAGCATGGTGGTGCATGCCTGTAACCCTAGCACTCCAGAGGCTGAGGCAAGGAGATCACTGGGAATGCAATGCCAGGCTAGTCTACAAAGTGAGTTCAAGGCCAGTCTGAACTACATAGTGAAACCCTGTCTCAAAAAAAGAGAGAGGGTCAAAGAAAGAAAGATAGGGCCAGCCAGATAGCTCAGTGGATTAAAGCACCTACTTAGGCAGACTCCAAGGCAGGGGTTTGATCTCCAGCATGTCATGCTGGCCCTGCCCCTGGACACACTGAGCTGGCAATTGAGTCTGGGCATTATGGTATGTGCTTGTAATCACAGTACTTGGGAGGCTGAAAACAGGAGATCACTATGAGTCCAGTCTGTGTAGTGAGACCCTGTACTAAGACCCTATAGACCCTGTAAAAGATTAAATAAATAAAACGTGATTATATTCTAGTGGCTTTGCCACAAAAATTTACCCTAAGTCTAAGAGGCACTTATCATTAATAGAAGATTTTTTTTAACTCATTAAGAGTGGGTTTAACCAAGGTTGGTGGCATGCATCCATAATCCCAGCTACTCAGTAGGAGGCTGAGACCAGAGGATCTCAAGTTCAAGACTGACCTGCACCATTAAGGAGACTGTGTCTCAAAATAATAAAAAGAGCTGTGTGTGAAGCTCAGCACTCGCTATTTCAAATCCCCCTGTACCAGGGTGGGGTGGGGGAATTGAAGCACGATGAGAGGCTAGTGTGAAGGGGCTGGGCATGGCCTATCCAAGGAGGCTACATCTAAGCGTTGATGTAACTGGAGTGAGAGGCAAGGAAAGAACAAACTGGCCAGAGCATCACACGCAAAGGCCTTGTGGTAGGAGTGGGACTGGTGAAAAAGCAACTACCATGTACTCAAATGCTGTCAACTTTCATGCTTTTATTATTGGTCAATGCAGAACATTTACCCAGTGCCCATTAAAAGACAGGCGTGGTACCATGTGTTTTTTTCAGTCTATTATTTCTCACAATGAACTATAAGCACCATGTAGATAGGAGCTATATCTATTTCACTGTCTTTTTTTTTTTTTTGACTCTGGAGTAGGATAGTGTCGCTGCCTCGGAGGCACTTAGCAAATGTATGAATGAAGCAATAAAATAAGTAGCTATTCACTATTTAAATATTGTAGATGGGGAAAACAGGGCTCAAAGAAGTTAAGCAAGCTACTGAAGTTCACGTGACTAGGAGGTGCAGAGCCTCACTTGGTCCAGAGGACCACAAAGCCCTGGCTTTTGCTACTCCCCTGAGCTTCTGTGGCCTGTGCTTCCTCCATTTGGGAAACGGAGGTTAAGCATAAAAGCAAGAGGCTTGATGCAGGTCTCCTGTAATCCTAAAAATAAAACCCGCCAGCCACAGGCTCCAGGCTGCTGTGTTGGCCACGAAGCCACATTCCTGTCACATTCAAAGGTTTCCAAAGACAGATGACAGGAACGCCAGCAGTTAAATAAAAGGTATACACTTAGTGAGATCCAGCAGCACATCGAGCCCTCGAGACAGCCCTGGGCTCCCCTGGCCTGTGGTCACTGGAGGAGGGAAAGCTGCTGAGCTGGCTGTATGTCCTGCCTTGTTGTTTGTGTCCTCCTGCAGTCCCCAGTCCTTTAATCTGGTCACCAACAAAACGCTGCTGTTGTTATGTGCAAACAACCAAATAAATGCCGGTGGAAAAACCCAAGTTTAGTGATTTGGAGACATGAGTTTATCTGTCACATAGCCAGTGGTGGTGTTAAATCATCCTCTGTTTGAGGAGTGATCACTCTCCTCCTCCAGCACCCTCTGTCTTCCTCTCTGTGTGGAGGTTAGAACGACGGATTAGGTGCCGGGCACGGTGGCACATGCCTGTAATCCCAGCACTTGGGAAACTGAGACAGGAGGATTGTTGTGAGTTCAAGACCAGCCTGAGCTACAAAGTGAGCTTAAGGCCAGCCTGAACTGCATACCCTGTCTCAAAAAAAGACCCAAAAAAAAGAACGACAGCTTAGGTTATTTTTAGTGCTGAGCAGCCTACATTACTGTGCTTTGACTGCCGCTGGGAGCAGCATTTTGCCTGCCCACAGCGCTGTCTGGTGGTCCTTTGAATCACCTCTAATAATCATAATCACCTTTATTCTCATTCCCATATCTGTAGAAAGTGATCCTGTTGTCCATGCTGTAAATTATGGGTATTAAGCATGCTGTGAAGGAACCTGGTGTTTCTTTTTCATTTTCTATTATATTAGTACTTTCTCCCCTTTTGTGTCTTCATCATTAATGAGAATTTTTCAGCAAAATAGTCATTTTGTTAAGAAAGAGAGCGCTTAGGCAGATGTAGGGACCAGGGTTCAATCCTTGGTGTGCCAGCCCATCACTGAAGCGCCCTGAGATGGAGACTAAGACTGGGCGTGCTGGCACAAGCCCGTAATCCCTTGGGAGGCTGGAAACAGGAGGATCACTTTGAGCCTGATCTGTGTAGTGAGACAGGGAGACCCTGTAGACCTGTATTAAATACATAAAAAACTTTTTAAAAAAAGGAAGGCAGGGAGTAGAGTGGTGGTGAACCTACAGCCTACGGCAGTGGGCTGTCTATAGCATTGAAAGCTACAGAGGTGTAAAAATTCACCATCACTGGAATAGATTATACTACCCCATGCTCAATGTACTGTTCCATTTTCTAGATGACAAATTGATGTGAATGGAAGCTAAAACATTTCCTTGAGGCCCTTACAGTTCCCAAGCAGTGAGATCAAAACGAAAGCTCAGGCTTTGCAGATTGTTGCCCAGTGTTCTTAACACCATGTTGAATTACCTGCTAGTGCCCCACTTACATGGCAGCATTTAGGCAAAATTTAATTCTGGCTGTGCTCATCGAACATCTTTAACCCATGTGGCAGTATGCAGACAATGAACCGGAAGGAGATGGGGCCAGAGGTCAGCAAGACAGGCAGTCTTGGTGGGAATCCAGGTGAGAAGCCAAGCCACGGTGGTCTGCAGTCATAAAAAAAAGTGAAAAGTTCAAAGGATACTGGTGAGATTGATCCTGTATCGCCTGAGCTGGTGAGCTGTGGGAGGATGGCCCATCACCCATGATGACTGCAGGGGCCACAGCGCAAAGCTAGTACAAACTGGTCAAAAGAGGCTTATTGGCTCATGCAACCGTGACTGTAGAGGACTGGTAGATCCAGGGCGCACAGTGTCAGCAAGGACCCAGGCTGTGTCTTTTCATCTGCTCTGTCCTCTCCAGTGTCAATTTCATCCTGTGTGGCTTGCCCCATGATACAGAGTGTAGCCGTCAGCGGTCAGAGGAACATGCTTTTCTTGTTGACTGAGAGGAAGAATCTCTCTCGTTTCCCTAGGAGCAAAGAAGTAGTCAACCTTCACTGCCTTCAGCTGGGTCAGGAGCCAATCCCTGTACCTATGGGAAATATGCCATGTTCTGGATCCCAAATCCTGGGTGGGGCTTCTGATCAGCCAGCAAGGACGGCAATGTTGTAACTGATTTAGACAAATCAAGAGCCACCCTGGAAAACTAGATTAGAGCTGACCTCTAATTAGCGTTGGGCAGCACACAAAGAAGTTCTATTCATTAGAATGTTCTTCAGCTGCAAGAAACAGAAGACAGGAACACAGTGGGTTAAGTACAATGACCAAAAAAAAAAAAAAAAATCAATTTATTGTCTCACAGATCAAGGCAAGGAAGCTCGCTTGACTGGTTAATGCAGCCATTCAACAGCATCATCAGGAGGCAAGATTTGCTGCTCTGCACCTTCACTGCAGATGTAACCATGTTAACTACAAGTTGCCTTTCCCCAGGCTCTAGGGCCATGCTTGCAAATTCCATGACAGTGTCCAACAGAAGAGGAGGCGGTCTCTTACAATGTATCTCTCATAGAGGTAATAGAATCTTTCCCAGAAGCCCCTGCCACACCTCCCCTTCCGTCACTTTACCCAGAATTGTGTCACACATGCACAGCGAAACCAGCCATTGACGAGGGGAATGGAGCCACCATGAGCAACCTACTAGTCAGAACTCTCATCTGGCACTGGGATGCACCCAGTGCCCTAAGGCACACGTACACACAGGGATAGCTGGATGTGTGTCTAGAGAATGGCAGTGCTATTGGGAAGGTGGAAAAAGAGGGAACATGTGTTGCGGTAGGCCGCCATCAGTGGCTGCTGCCGAGGACCACCAGGAGCCGCCAGGAAGCCTAAGCTGACTTGCAGGGCCAGCATGGCTTTGGTGATGGAGACAGAAGACTCCAGGGGGAGCTGGTGAGCTCCCCTGTCCCTTGGTGATGTGGAGCGGCTCACTGGCCACTCAGGCAGGCAAATCCAGAGGCAGCTGCCGGATGTGTTGCCCACTCCCTTTCTCTCAAAAGCCCTCCTGCCCCGGCTCCAGAGGTGTGTGTGGTTCTCTTCATCCCCTACCTGGGGACCTTCACTTCATCCCTTCTGCCCATCACAGCACACAAAGCAACTGGCATTTTTTCTGGCATTTTTCTCATCCCTTTATTGGCATCTCTTCTGTGGCCTTGTACCCCAAAATATTGGAGTTCTCTGGGTTCTGTTCCAGGCCCTCTGTTGTGGCTCGCTGTGCATGCTTCTCCTGGGCGATCTCATCTCTCATGGCTTCAATTGTACAAACCAGTGCTCCAGGCAGTCTGAGTTCCAGGCCTTTCACCTCACACCCTCAACACTCCACTAATTTCTTCATGATCCTTTCTATTACTTGTCATTGACAGTCTGGGTAATTTTCTTCGTTTGTCTCACATAAATGAATTATGCAAATGTAATTTCAAGCTTCCTTCTCATGCACATCTACTGATGTCCTGAGCCCTTGTTACTATATTTTATTCTTTTTTTTTTTTTGCGGAACCGGGGATTGAACTCAGGCCCTTGAGCCTGCCAGGGAAGCGCTTATTCCACTGAGCCATCTCCCTGGCCCCTATTTTATTCTTTATTCTTTTCCGTGTGTGTGTGTGTGTGTGTGTGTGTGTGTGTGCGCGCGCGCGCGCACGCATGCGTACGTGTGTGTTTGGGGTACAGGCAGGAGAAGTCATGTCAACTATGCAGTGGTACCTTGGTTCACAAACCTAATTCTTTCCACAGTTCTGGTCTCAAATTGAACTGGAAAACTGAATCAAATTCAATGGTCAGGGCTGGTGCTTGTGCGCAGGCCGTGTGGAGTCCGCGGCGTAGCTCAGTGGAGCTGGTCAGGAGGATCACCGACGTGCAGCTTGCCCGTTTCGCCAACATGCTGGGCATGTTGCTCTTCTTGCTTGTCATTCTCTATCACTACGTGGCCATCAACAATCCCAAGAAACAGGAGTGAAAGTGGCGCTTTCTCTGCCCCAGGGTTCCAGGACGTGGTCTGAGGCCACACGGAGGGTGTGAGTGGCCTTCGACCTTCACTTCATCCCTTCTGCCCGTCACAGCACACAAAGCAACTGCACCTGGAATTTTCCAAACAAGTTTTATTTCCTCAAAGCCTTCTTAACCTTATGGAACAAGAAGCTGCCACTGAATAGAGCCCAGCACCAGGGCTACTTTCTTTTCCCTAATACAAAAATATATTTAAAAAC
This sequence comes from Ctenomys sociabilis, assembly GCA_004027165.1. Lineage (NCBI taxonomy): Eukaryota > Metazoa > Chordata > Mammalia > Rodentia > Ctenomyidae > Ctenomys > Ctenomys sociabilis. The sequence goes on along the minus strand of PVKA01002320.1, from coordinate 100,132 downwards.
AACAACAACAACAAAAAAAAAAAACAAATTCAATGGCTAGGGTCGATGTTGACTTTATGGGGAAATCTGATTCAGTTCTTCTACCACTCAGTTTTTGGCCAGAATTATGAAATGAATTAAGTTCGTGAACTCAGGCGCCCCTGTGTTTCTTAAGCTCTTTTGCCAGAGGTGTGCAAGGCTAATGTATTGTTTTCAACCTGAAACAGGGGCATATAATCCCTTGTTGCCAGATGCCTTGCAGATGAGTACATTCAGTACTTCTTTGATAGTGAGGCTGGCTGTGGGAATTTGCTGTGGTTAATGAAAAGCAAGTCTAAGTTGATACCTCAGTATCAACTCTGACCAAGAGTGGTTCAGAAGTGGCTCAGCCATTTCTCTACCATGAGACCACCAAAGACATAGTCCCCACTGGGCATGACAGTACACACCTATAATCCCAGAACTCTAGGAGCCTGAGGCGGGAAGATTGCAAGTTGCAGTCCTGCCTGTGCTAGTTACCAATTTAGCAAGACCTTGTCTCAAAGTTTAAAAAATAAGGGTGGGGATGGATTGGGGGTGTAGTTCAGTATGTGTGTATGCGTGTGTGCAATGCACAAGCACACATGCACACAGTGCTTTCATTCAGGACCTCAGAAAAAGAGATAAGTGAAGAAAAGCCCATCAACTTGTAGCATTTGTGTATACTACAGGAAAGAAATGAATGTTGTAAGATTTTGTGAGAGGAAAGTTATCTGTAATGTTATCTAAGAAAATAGACTAACAGTAATTGGCACCAGGAGCAGAACATAGTTCTAAAATGTTGTCATTGGATTTAGAACTGAACAGTGGGGCCAGGGATATAGCCCAGCAGCGTAAGCACCTGCCTGGCAAGTGCAAGGTCTTGAGTTCAATCTTCTGTACCAAAAAAGAAGGAAGGAAGGAAGGAAGGAAGGAAGGAAGGAAGGAAGGAAGGAAGGAAGGAAGGAAGGAAAGAAGGAAAGAAGAAAGAAAGAAAGGAAAGAGTCCTTAACCCAGTGGTGGGTAGCAAGAAACCTGTAGCCTTTTATAACTTAGAAAACACGTAATGTTTATAATTTAACATTATTGCTTAACAAGCAGCTTATAATTTAAACAAAGAGAAAAAATAAACAAAGAGTATCTTGGTTACTTTTAGCTGCATTTTACAGGATTTTATGGAGGAAAAATAAACTTAGAAGAGAACCAGCTGTTTTGTAAGCAGGGGTGAAACGCAAAAGAGAAAATCCAGCGGTGAGCTAGATATACAACAACTGATCATCTCCAAGAAAGACAGGAATGGAGCAATGTTTTGAATAACAAAGATGACTAAGTCAGGCCAGCAAGATAGCTCAGTGGACTAAGCGTCTGTTCAGGCAAGTACAGGGATTGTAGTTCAATTCCCAGTACCGCAGGCCACACAGGCCCTGCTCCCAGGCACACTTAGACTGGGGACAGGCCAAGAGGGTGATCAGTGAATCCTGTGAATTCCCTGTAAGGCATGGCCCTCCCTCACAGTTCTGGTAAGTTCAAGTTGCTGTAGCAATTACAGTATGCCTGGAGAGAAAAGAATTACAAGGACAGTGGTGGGCATGCGCTGTTGACTAGAATCAGACAGGTAAACTGCTACCTGCGTTCTTTAAAGCTCTGTGAGCTAGATATGGTGGTATGCTCTTGTAAGTCTAGCATTCAGGAAGCTGAAGCAGGAGTACTGCTGGGGATACCCGGCCAGCCTGGGCTGCAAAATGAGTTTATGAATAGTTTGAACTGCACAGTACAGCAGCATGCTCCCGCCTGGAGAACCACCTTTGTGCTCTCCTTTCGGTGATAGAAAGGAGTTGCTCAAAGAATGTACGTTTTCTAGACATCACCAGGAAGGATATCTAGTGGGAAAGAAAGGACCTTTTCAAGGGCAAAATCATAACAGGATTATTCTCAGGCACCTGAAGTGGGTCCAAGCCTAGAAATATTTCCTACATTCAGCAAGATTGTGGAATTTTAAGAATTGCCCATGGCACTACACCTTTCACTCTTTCTGTTAATGAACTGGAGTTTTATGTCAGTGTTTACTCTGTCTTTGTTCAGTCACTGCATATGAGGTACAAGTGGGAGGGTAGATAATATTTGTTTGTTTAGGTTATACATCTTTGGGTTAAAAGAAATCAAAATAAGTCAGGTATGAGGCACATACACATAATCCCAGCAGGCTGGGAGGCTGAGGTGCAAGTTTGAGCCCAACCTGAGCAATTCAGCAACTTTTTGAGACCCCGCCTTAAAGTTAAAACACTAAAAAGGGCTGGAGATGTAGCTCAGTGCAAAGACCCTGGGTTCAATCTCCAGTACTGCAATGATTAAAAAAGAAAAGTCCTATCTGGAAACTATGATAGAGACTAAATTTTGATCCTGACCTTTGGGGGTCACTCTGGGGCAAGAATATTTTTCCTGTAAAAGAGGGAGAAATGGACATTTGTGACTAAGAAATAAGATGTGAGAGAGGGTGGCATTGTTCCTACTTAATTTGCTTCTCTCTCCAAGGAGAAGTACACCCTCCGGTGTGTGAGCACGGGGATGCACTTGCAGTCCCCGAGGGGAGGACCCAATCTCCCACCTCACTGATGCCACCAGGCAAATCATCAAGCCTTGCGGATACGGTGTGAGTAGTGTTGACATATGCCATTTTTGTGAGAGAAAGCTCAAGAGCTGGTGTGTGTTCTGCCATTTCTAAGCTTTTTTTTTTTTTAATTTGATACAGGGTCTCACTACACAGTTCAGACTCATAATGATCCTCTTGTCTCAGCCTCCTATGTTGGGATTACAGACATGTTCTGCCATTTCTTTCCCCTCTCTGCAATAAGACTAAGATGAGGGATGCTATCTCAGCCTGAGTATGAAAATAGAAAGACAGATAGGGCCAAGCCACAGCTGGCCTGTGGTCACCATCATATCATTTGGAAAAAGAAGTATTTATTCCGAGAAGCTGGTGTTTTTACATTTTTTTGTTTTAGCTGCATAGACTGGTAGAAGCACTGACGAGGCCTGACACTAGCAAGAGCTGCAGGAAGGAGTGTGGGGTGGGAAGAACCTGCCTCCGCCTCCGCTCAGCCCCAGGCAGCGCCTTGTCCCCAGCTGGACAGGTACTGTGCATCCAGCGCCAACCAGAGCATGGAGCTCCATCTTTGGGCGCCCCGCCTCCCGCCTCTTCCTCCTGGCCCTCAAGCTTCAGGACAGTAGTGGCTGGCTGCTCCTCCTCCTTTCTTTGGCGTCTCTGCATTCCAGGACCTACTGATCAATTTCCTGCATTAACATCCATCTGTATGAGAAAACTTTGTATATTTTATCTGGTTCGTTCTACCTGATCTACCACCCTGTCCATGAATTTTGGGAATAACTGTTCATCGTTATTCACAGGTGTCTCTGTACAGATATATTTGATTCTACAATTTCTTTACTTTTTTTTTTTTACCACCTTAACCATTCTAGGCTCAGAATTCTGTGGTCTTATGTGCATCCACTGTGTTGTGCAGCTGTCCCCTCCACCAACCTCCAGAACTTTTTCATTGTCTCAACTGAAACTCCAAATCCATTAAACAATAACCCCTAATTCCTTTCTCCTCTGAGGCCTGGACAACCTTTCTTTGTCTATGATTTTTCATTGCTTTAGATTCCTTCTGTAGATGGTGGAATTACACAACATTTGGCCTTTTTGTCTGGCTTATTTCCTCTAGAATGATGTCTTCAAAGTTCAGCCACTCTGCAGCATGTGTCAGAATCTCACTTCTTTTTCCTATCAGCCTGTTTTAACCCAGATCTTTTTCAGTTTCAAGTAACAGAATCCCCACCATGGTGGCCCATGCCTATAATCCAGCATTTGGGAGTCTGAGGCAGGAGGACTGTTGTGAGTGCAAGGCCGACCGAGGCTGTATTGTGAGACCCTGCCTCAAGAAAAACCAAAATAAAACTAAGTAATTGAATCCCCAAAGTAACTGTATTTATTATGTAATACAGTAAGAAATTCAGAGACAACACAGCTCCAGCGTTGTTAAATCGGTAGCTTAAAGAATCTTCAGGGGCCGGGGAGATGGCTCAGTGGAATAAGTGTTTCCCTAGCAAGCACAAGGGCCTCAGTTCAATCCCCTGTTCCACCAAAAAACAAAACAAAACAAAAAAGAAGCTTCAAATTCAGGTTAGTTTACAATTTTTCTGGGCTGTTGATCTCTACCTGGTTTCCAGGGACACTTGGCTCATGATATCCCAAGACTGCTGCAGTGTTAGCCATCTGTATGAATTAGCTTTTGTTAGAGTGTACTGTTACAATGCATACCCCTCCCCCAAGTCTCTATGGCTTCACATAACAAGCATCTAGAATTGTTTCATTGGAGACAGGATCTTCCTATGCAGCCTGTAGGGCTTGACCTTGTGATCCTCCTGCCTCAGCCTCCCAACGAGTGCTTTGACTTCACGTATGAGCCAATATGGCTGGCACAGAAATATATTCTTTTCAAGATAAGGAAAAGCTTTTCTGGAAATTCTCTAGCAGTCATCTTATTTGGCAGAATTATGTCATATTATTTGTATGCTTGAAAAAAAATTATTGGCAGCCATGACTGTCTCAGTTCATTTCAAATTCATCCCTTAAAGAGGAGTAGGGGCTGACCGCCCTGAATTAAAGGTACAGACAGAGGAACACATTCCCGGGTGAAGGCAGGAGGAAGTAAATAAATGTCCAGGGGTGAGGCACTTGTGGTGCTGTAATACCACCCTCCACCTCCATCAAGCTCCCTAGTCAGTGACACAGACAAGCCATTCTCCAGCTCCTCCCACATCTCCCCCTTATCAGATCAGTGCCCAGGCCTAGGGCTTTCACCTTGACTTCAGCTGTGGACAGCTCTTTGCTTTCCCCCTTCAGGCACCACCACTGCCTCTCACCTGGCTGCTCTAGCCGTTTTCTCAGTAGTTGGTCTGCCTGTGAGGTCTTACTAGACCTCAGTCCAGTCTCTTAAACTGAAAGAGCTATTAGAGTCATATATTTTTTCACTGAAAAGCTTTTCTAAACTGGAAGTGATGGCATGCACCTGTAATCCCAGGCTTCTGGGAGGCTGAGGGTAATTTAATGTCTTAAAGAGACCTTGCATCAAAATAAAAAAGTTTTTAAAAGTCTTGGGGTTATATCTCATTGCAAAGTCCCTGGGGTTTCATCCTCACTACCAGGGGCTGGGGGAGCAATATCTTTCTTAGACTCTCCTTTGCTCTCCCCGGAAAGTTGAAACCCTACACCATGCCTCCTAAGGCCCTCTGCCATTTTGTCTCAGGCCATTTCTCTGGTTTCATCTCTTCCTACCTGTTTTCTAGCTTATGCCTTGTCACTGTCACCTATGCATCCTTTCTCATTATGCAGGTCACAAATTAAGGATCACTTCCTTGGAGATGTTCTCCATTCCCACAATGCAAGGCCCTGTACTTCCTTTATCACTCTATTCATCCAAATTCATTGTAATTATCTGTTAAAGTCTGCCTTCCGCTGTAGCCTGTAACTGCTGTTACATCCCTATCACCCAGAACAAAGCATGGCTACGATAAGGGTTAAAGTTAGAGCACTGAATTGTGTCATGTCATTGCACCTATAGGTGGTAACTGATCCCCTAGATGTGCAGGTGATAATCTAGAGGGGAGGGTATCTCTAGAAACTGAACAAAAAGAATGAGTAAGAGATGGACAATCAGCTTACAGTGAAGAGAAAGGAATACGCAGAGAAGTAGAACGTCAGAGGAGAGCACAATCACAAACTTGGAGGGAAAACATTAGGAAACTAGAGGTTGCCTGAGGGTCACCGACAGCAAAGGTAACAGACATGGACAAAAAATGGACACGGACTTGGTTATAGTACCAGAAAGGTAATGGTTGAAAGTATTGGGTTACTTCGTTAAACTAATATATGTGAGAAGCATTTTCTTCCCTCTTCCTCTTCTTTGGTTCTATTCATTGGCCCATGAGAGATTCATTAAACATTAGTCCAGGTCAAGTTCTTTGCCAGGCATTAGGGAGACCTGGGAACTAAGACAAGGGGCCTGGGCCTGCAGGGCTCACTACCCTTTCTTCTAGGCAAAGTTCCAATGGGCCCAGGCTGTGTGTTTCACTGCAGTTGATACTTAACTGGCCCTCTGGACACATTCAGTGAATTAGGGCTGGTGTCAAACCTAGAGGTCTGGAAGACTTTATCTTCTTCTGAGCTGGCAGGAAGCATGTAGCACACTGTTATTGCATCATTTCTGTCTGTTCATAAGTCAGTCACAGAGATGAGATTCTGGAATTTTCCAAGAAACCTGATTCCAACTACTCAAAGGCAGAAAAATGACAGAGCAGTTTAATCACGATACCTCCTTGTAAAATATTCTCCAGATTTGGTGCCACTTACTATTCAATCTGCACAGATTTCTCTAACTTTCAGACTTACATAGTACTACTGAGTAATGTTTCACTATTTTTTTCTTCTGTCCTTGTGTTTGAAAACAGTGTGGTGTTGTTTAAAGGGTCAGTAAATCAGTCTTCCGAAGATCAGTATCAGTAGGGCTGGGAGTTGGACTGGTGACAAAGAAAGGGACACTAGCTGTTCAGAAATTTCTCTAAGTTTTCGCACTTGTTTTACACATTTTGCTTTATATAACAGACATTGTGCTGGGAAAAACAGTTTAAGTCAAAATTTCTTTAAGGTATATTATTTTTAATACTCTAGAAAAAACTATATGGAGTATTAAAAGGAAATTCTGGCCTATCGATTTTTTGGTTTATATTTTGAGACACAGTCTCACCATGTAATCCAGGTTGGCGTAGAACTCATGGTAATCCTCCCACCTCAGCATGTACCACCACAGCTGGCCTGCCCATCGATTTTTAAAAACAAAACTAGACCTTGAGCATGAGTTATAATTTCCTAGCTTATAGTTGCATTTTAAGTATACTGAAAAAATTTCAGAATTTGGAATGTAAGCGATGTAAAGTATCTGTCTCTAGCCCCAAGGGGACTTCAGTTTTTAAGATCTGGAAACAGAAGTAGGAAAACAGGCTCGGCAAGGTCCCTTCCTGAGGGAAATCCCCTCAGGGGACTCAGCTCAAGTCTGGACCTTCTCAGAGCTGCATTTGAGGTCACTGGGGACCTGGGGTAGGTTGAGCAAGAAAGGGCCCCGAATGACACAGGCATAACAAGGACCGAAATAACAAGGAATAACAAGCTACACATCCCAAGTGTTTACACCGGAGCCAGGCTCTGCTCCAAGCGCTCAGTTCATCACACCAGCACCCCACAGATAGCTATTACTTCCTCTGAGAAACAGCCAGGTCAGAAGCAACTTGCTCAAAGTCCTACACTACAAAGTGGCACAGCAGGTCTCTCGCTGGTGGCCAGGAAAGGCGTTAGTGATATGCCCAACTTCACTGAATCGGGTCAGAAAAACTCATCTTTAAGCCTGCAAGCAGAGCAGGTCTGGGAAGCCGGTAAATTGCTCTGTGGGGAGGCTGTGCCGGGACGGCCACCCTTCGCGGCAAGAGCCACGAGCCCAGCCCGGGCGCTGGGAGGACAGAGCTACAGCTGGCGCGGGCCACGTGTCCCGGGGGCTGGGCCTGGGACGGCGCGGGGGGCGGGGCCGAGGGCGGGGCCTGGGCGCGCGACCTGGCGGGAGCAGTGCGCCTGCGCGGGGAAGCGGGGCGGGGCGCGGCGGGAGCGCGAGCCTGGCGCGTTAAAGGCCGCTCCGCCCGCTCTCGGCGCGACTGTCGTGGTGCGCAGGCGCGGGCTGTCTCCTTGTCACTCCGTGGCGTGCGAGTTGGTGGCTCGTCTGTGGCGGTGGTGGCGGTCGTCGGCACCATGAGCGGCTTCACCAGCGAGGAGCGCGCGGCGCCTTTCACCCTCGAGTACCGCGTCTTCCTCAGTGAGTGTCCGCGGGAGGCCTCCCGTGCCTTCCCGCCTGCCGCCCATTCATTCCCGGCCTCGCTGCCCCGCGCGGGTGCGGCCCCTGACCCCAGCGGCCCGGGCGCATCGCTGGGCCCTGCTTGCCTCCGCGACGAGGGTCGCCCGCCGAAGGGAGGCGCCCCGCTTTCCCACGCCCCGCAGAACGCGGACCAGGCCGGGCTAGTGTTGCACGTGTTGGGCTCCGAAGGAACCCGTTAGGAAATTCCTCCCAGAAAGGTGCCAGGACATAGGACAGTCCCCATAAGAGGACTGCTTCCCGAAGGAACGGGGCAGGGGCGGTGACGAGCTAAAGACCTGAATTCCGCCGCCTTGGTTCAGAAGGATCCGCGCCGAGCCTTGCCCTGGCGGACAGCTGGGGAAACTGAGGCCCGGCCACGCTGGACCCAGCCTCGGGCGTAGCGCTTCTGCCTTTCCCGCCTTGTGTTTTCCCGTAAGTGCAGATGCTGGGAGAGAAACAGAAAGCTGTGCCGCGCCAGTCACATAGGTGACGTTGGTCAGGAAGTGCGAAGTTTTGGGTCTGGCTCAGGAATCTCTTAAGTTCTGCTCACAGGAGCAGATAGCTCGAGACTGACCCTGCCCCAGCCTCCCGGTACATCCCTGTTTTGCCTCCTGCCTAGGATTTATTTTTCTCCTCCTTATCCTGCAGCTACTGGGAATAAATTGATGGCGCTAAAGGAGGTGTTAGGAAAGGTGTGCCTCTATTTTACCCTCTTTACAGTTTTATTCGAAAGAGAACAAGCAGGTTCAGCAGAAGTTCAGGTTAGTGTGAAGGGCCAGGAACAGGTAGGGTGGAGGGCACGACTGGGAATACAGTGCTGAGTGAATCCGGCGCCTAGCAAAACAGCCTGGGGTGAGGAGAAGAGGAAAGTAAACCTTAACAGTTTTGCGTGCTTCGCTGAAAGCTAAATCACCAGGTAAATTCAGGAAGTCTGAGACTGCCCATTATTTAATTTTAGAATTAAGTGGTAAGGGCAGTACTAGAACTTTTGACTAATAATTCACCGCGCTGTTTTTCTGAAAGTGTTGGCTCCAGAATTTCGCTATAGAATGGACTATTGCTTCTCGTGCTTTTGGCTAAGATTAAGTATAGAATGGACTCATTGTAGAGAAGTGTCTGCTTTGAAAGGTGAGAGGATCGTCCGGAAATGGTCTTGGGCATACACATTTATTACAGACTGGCTGTTTGTAGTTAGATTAGGTATTGGCAGTGAGTGAGTATTGGAGTCCATTAGGGGACATGAAAGCCACTCCTTGACTTTGACCCTGCTAATGTTAATTTATTAAATGAAACTCTTGGGAATTTAATGAATACTGATAAAGACCTGGGTTGGGGTGTGACTCAGTGTTAGAGCATTTGCTTAGTGCTCTATGCTTTGAGGCCATAGATTTGATTCCTAGTACTGAAAAACAAAAACCCCCACTAATTAGAACGAATTATGCAATTCACTAATTTTTAAAAGGCATAGATTTTTTTGGTATTCTTCCTTAATAGCAGTGTAAGGACCTAATAAACTTTGGAATCCTGGATGATTGGGGAGGGACCCTAAGATTGCAGGTAGTCACTATTCAATTTCTTCTATTCCACTTTTTTTTTTTTTTTTTTTTTTTGTGATACTGGGGATTGAACACAGAGCCTCCTGCTTGCCAGGCAAGTGCTTATTCTACTGAGCTATCTTCTCAGCCCCCTATTCCACTTTGTTAAGATAGGTGGATATGTAGTTTCCTCTTGAAACCTAGGTAGGGAGGAAGGGTTCTTTGTTAGCAGTTCAAGGGATGGAACTCCAGTAGCTGCACATGCTAGACAAGCTTGCTACCATTCAGCTGTATCCCTAGCCCTGAGGAATTTTTAAAATTACTTTTGGATATGATAGTTGAGTCTGTAGAACATAGAAGTTACCTGTGAAGAATTTGTTACAAACATTATCCTTAAGCAAAATTGTAATGGAAGGTTCTGTGCTGCTGAAATGCATTCACAGTTTATAATTTAGCAAAATGGTCCGTTCTTTTCTCTCCAGTTATTTCATAGGAGTTCTTGAAACAAGTTAGCTGATAGAAGATCAAAAATAATTTGATCACCTTTTGCATACTATTAGTACTGCAGAGGTCAAAACCTGCAAGCCTAGGGATTAACGCTGTCAGGGATTAAAGCCTAGAGGTGTTTAGCATAAAACCTGAATTTGGGGGGAGGGTGGGGAAGCAGAAATAAAGGACTGTGGGAGACTGGAGGTGAATTCAGACTTAATTGGTCTTGGTGAGTACAAAGGAGAAAGTACAGCTGAGTTTAGGTTGGTTACCTGAGCATGTACTAAACATTTAGAAAAATTATTTTATTATTTTATTGTATAAAAATCATTTTATTGCATAAAACTTTGGGAAATTCAAACCATTGTAAGGCAGAGAAGCCCTGTGTTACTTTAATTATTTATATCAGTGTTTGGGCTTCTATACTTTTATTCACTCTGCCTACTGGTAGCAAGAGCCCCCTGACTGCCCTCCTGTTAAACAGATTTAATGGCTTTACATCCTCATTTGCCCTCAGGTCAGGGAGAACAAAGTAGCTGGACTAGGGCTCCCACAAATGGCTCTTGAGTGGGGAAAGCTCAGAGGAGTGGGCTGGCTCCCCATGGTGGTGCCTGGGGCAAGGAGGTACCTGGGACCCACTAGGGGGCTACACACAATCAGGTTTTAATCTATTTTTGGTGTTGGAATAAAATTATGTACTTAATGCATTTAGCAAAATAATCATAATAATGATTTTTTTGAGACAGAGTCTATATAGTGCAGGCTGGCCTCAAACTAACAATAATCCTCCTATCTCAGCCTCTGGAGTGCTGGGATTACAGGCATGTGCCACCATGCCTGGCAATAATATTTCTAATTTATTTTGCAGAAAATGAAAAAGGACAGTATGTATCTCCATTTCATGATATTCCGATTTATGCAGATAAGGTAAGGTACCCCTCATTGTGTTGTGAATAAAAAATTTATTGACAAGTTTAATCTTTAAACCAGATCATTCATTTAAAGAAGCAGCTGTAAATTGGGGAAAGAGTAGAAGACCAGAAGGAAGTTTTTTGTTTTGTTTTGTTTTGTTTTTTGTCTTTTTGAGACAGGGTCTCACTATGCAGTTCAGGCTGGCCTCGAGCTCACTTTGTAGCTCACTTTGTAGCTCAGGCTGGTCTCGAACTCACAACAATCCTCCTGCCTCAGCCTCCTGAGTACTGGGATTACAGGCATGCACCACCATGCCTGGCCCTCAGAAGGAAGTTTTAAACTGCCTTTTTTTTTTTATTATTTTTTATTTTTTTAAATCATATTTGTCTTTTCTGTATGTGAATTTGGAAATAAAATCCCAGTACTTTATTAATGGTTTGAAAATGAACCAGGTAGCCAGCACAGAATTTTGACTATAAAAGTGAGATGTTTATTAAACAGTAAAAATAAAGTACATTATTCAGTCAAAGCAAGATAATTCTTAGGCTAGTAGAATGATTTGCGAATAGTGCTAACAAAGATAAGTACTAAGTATACATTCTCCTAAAAGGAAATGTCTGTTCCTATACATGTCAGTGATCTGAAGAAGTCTTAACTTTAATGGAGATTGGTAAATTTACCACAAATTAATAAGAATATTTATGAGTCTTGGGTGGTAGTAAGACCAGTAAGCTTTTTGTCTCTTTTATGGTGTTGGGGATGGAACCCAAGGCCTTGCACATACATGCTGCATAAGAGCTCAACCTCTGAGCTCCACTCGAGCCCATATTTTTATACCTTTAAATAGTAATGTTAAGAAAAAAAGATAAAAGGCCTTTTCTAGCTTTCTTTCTAATGACAGAAGTTTGTGCTGTATTTCGGAACTTGACTGGGGACCTGATTCTTTGTAAAACTTTTGTATTTTTTTCATTTAATCACATTTAGGGCTGGGCTTTTTGAGTTGTAAATCCTGCATAGGTCATTGGCCTTTCTTAGTCCAGTGTTATTTTTATTTTTTTGTCTTTTTGAGACAGGGTCTCACTATGCAGTTCAGGCTGGCCTTAAGCTCACTTTGTAGCTCAGGCTGGTCTTGAACTCACAACAATCCTCCTGCCTCAGCCTCCCGAGTGCTGGGATTACAGGCATGCGCCACCACGCCCAGCATTTAGTCCAGTGTTGATACGTAGTACAGGTGAACTTCACATTCCAGTGCACGTGTAGAATAACAGCAAAGATTTTTAATTTTTTCCCTTGAGTTTTGCCATCTTTTGGACTTGCCTCTCAGAAGTAGACTAGTTCCTTGTATGTGCTTTTACCAGGAAATCTGCTGCAGTTCCCTGTTGACATTTCCATGCAGAAAATCCATCTGCTTCATTTCAGAGGACCCTGCCCAAGCTGGAGGTAGTGGAGCAGACCTGAGACCTGAGACCAGTTATATACCATGGTTACAGGGGAGCCTGTAATTGGCATGTTCTTTCCTGTGGGATTCTCGAAGTTGTACTTACTTAGAAACTGCTATTTGTTACATCTAATTTCCTGGGAGTTGATGTGAACTACATCTCTTGACTTTTCTTTTTTTTTTGTGGAATCGGGTTGAACTCAGGCCCTTGTGCTTGCCAGGGAGGCACTTATTCCACTGAGCCATCTCCCCAGCCCCTATCTCTTGAAATAGCCCCATTTGGTTGGCTTGAACTCCTTTTTTGTTGTGTTATATATGAAAATTAATACTGTGAAGTACTTCACCCTAGTGCAGCTCATTCTAAGTAACAAGGAATTAAGAAGCCATCCTAGATTTACTTTATTATTTTATGGTATTGGGAATTTATACCCAGGGCCTCACCCATGATAGGTAAATGCTTTACATCTGAGGTACACTTCAGGCCCTATTCCACTGTTTTTTTTAATGTATTTGGTACAGGGTCTCACTGTGCAACTTGGACTCATACTGATCCTCCTGTTTTCATCCTCCCCAGCCCTGGGATTGCAGGCATGCAATCAGGCCCTGCCTTGTTGGCCTGCCCAGTGAGCTTGGGGGAGGGGCCAGCAAAGCATGTCATGACAGAGATCAAACCCTGGTCCCTATACTTGTCTAAGCAGAGGCTTAATCTGCTGAGCTATCTCACTGGCCCCCACTTTTTTTTTTTTAAACTGGAATATGAACACCAACTTCATTAATACAATAACAAGAGAAAGGGTTTCCAGTTTCTCAGAAAAGTAACCTGAAACCCACACCACCTGGTGACCTGGTGTTATAGGATTAAATGCTTGCATCACATTGACAGTTCTCCTAGCTCCCTGCCACAATGGGGGGAGGGAGCTTCTCAACCCCATGACAATGACTGAAAGGGACTCTTGCTGAGAAACTTCTGGAGTAGAGAGAATATATCAGTGTGGAGAACAAAGCCCTGCTTCTCAAGAGTTAAGGAAAACCATGCACCAATCTGTCAGTTTTTCCTGGGTAGTCTGCCAGGGTGTTGAGGGTATTCTGTGAAAAATCCTTTTCCAATGCTGGGGAAAGGAGGAAGGTGGGAAGATGGCTGCATCACGGTGGCGGGTGCAATGAGGCTCGGGCCCGGCTCTCTGCTCGTGGTTGGCATGTCTTCTCTAACACCTGCAGCCGCTTGATGGCAGAGGCAGGGGCCAACTGCCAATCACCTCTTGTTGAAGCCATATATTTTTTTTCTTTCCTTCATAAAAGAGGTCTGTCTTAGAGCTCCCCAGTGATCTTCAGGCAGTCATCTCAGTCCTCCTGGATGGTACACTCTTTACAATGAGAGGCACCAGAGCCTTCCACAGATTATACAGTGTCCCTGGTAAGAGTCATAATTACACCCATGACACATTTGCACCGGAGTGCAGGTACACACATAGGAATTGCAAATTATACACTGCTATCACATCTTTCACAGTCTTCTGATGGCAATACCAGCTTGCTTTAGCAACAGATCAACTCCAAATGATGGTTAGCCCTAATTCCTACCCAAGAGAGCTGCTGGGATTTCAGCTTTGTTTTGAAACAAGATCTCACCAAGTTGCTTGAATTTGCCATCTTCCTCTCAGCCTTCTTGGTAGCTGGGACTAAAAGTGTGCTCCACTTACCCAGCTAGGCCTAGCTTAATTGATGGTACCATTGGACATGGGTGTGCTGAGCAAAGAAAATACCTCTGTAGGTAGTGGGATTTTGGTGTTTGTGATTGGACAGTATTCTAGCCAAGGATGATCATAGATGTGTGGTACCTGCTCTTATACCGCTTCAAGGTACTTTAACTAGGAAGCTAAGACCACATTGTCTCATGTAAATCATCTTCACAGGCTGCCTGTGACACTGGTGTCCTGGTTGTGTCTGTGATATGGTGACTCAGGTGAAGACTGCTTTTATTCCACTCTGGTGGCTCAGAAGCATGACCCTTGTGACAACTGATTTCACCAGAAGGTCTGATCCTAAGGGACCTCAGCATGCATGATTCTTGCTGTTTTGTTCTATTCTGTTCTGTTCTGAAGGAATTTATTTGTTCATAATACAAGTAAGGGTGAGGATGACATAAGTTATTCTGGATTAGAGCCCCAAAAAGTCTGATTAATGTATTTTGTTGTAGAGCAGTAAGGTTTTCTTTTTCTAAAATGTCTTAATATGATTACATTTACATAAACACATTTTTATGTGGTCTGTCATTTCATGGGAGGTAAGTAGTGAACATGTCATTACTTCCCCTTAACACAACTTAGCTCTACAATGGAACAGCTCACATGTTCTACCCTGTGTCAGGACCTTTTGATGTGGACCACATTCATTTTGAATATTTCATCAGGTAATCAACCCAACTACGTCAGGAATTTCTTAAGACTCCAATATCCTGCTTGGATTATATCCAAATTAAGTATTTGGAGAAGCAAGACATGGACTCCCTGGATTTTTTCTTTAATTATAGCAGAGTCCTTTATTGTGCATTTATTTTGGAACCAAATGTACAAACTTGCGTAAGTCAGAACTTCTGAGATGCTAGAAATTTATGAAACCAGATGTAGTGCAAACAGTATGAAACATTAGGCAGATAAAGATCTAGATTTTAGTGCTCAAGAATCATAACTTGGACTGGGAGATAGTTCAGTAGAATAAGTGCTTGTCTGGCATTCACAAGGGCCTGAGTTCAATCCCTGGTTCTGCCAAAAAAAAAAAAAAAAAAAAGAATCATGACCTGATACTCTGATTTTAGGAGTTTGAGGGATTTGATCTCCTGTAATGTGGTTGTGCCAGCCCTGCCCCCAAGCACGCTAAGGGAGACAGACCAAGCCAGAGCCCAGGAGTCATGGTGCACAGCTGTAATCTCAGCGCCTGGGGGTCTGAAAACAGGAGGATCACTAGGAGTCCAAGCTACATTGTGAAACCCTGTACCAAATACATAAGAAATAAAAATAAATTTTAAGAATTTGGTGTTTTTCTAGTTCATATCTCCTTTTATGTTTGTTTGCTGAGACAGGGTCTCACTATGTAGTCTGAAAAAAAAAGAAACAAGCTGCCTCAGCCTCCCAAGTGCTGGAATTATAGTCATGGATTACCATGCCTGGCTTCTAGTCCATGTCTCTTAACCTCTGACATTAAATACCAGTTCTGGCTATGTAGTTGACTAGCTTCTGTTTGTTCCCCAGGCTCCTTCTGGAAGCATGTAGGAATGGGTGTAAACAGGGAACTGTTTCTTCTCTTCCCTTCCAAGAGAAAGTCAAGCTTCTAGTCCAGTGATGATGAACTTTTTAGAAAGGCAGTACCAGGCAGGCGTGGTGGCTCCCACCTGTAATCCCAGCGTTTGGGAGGCTGAATCCAGAGGATCACTGCAAGTTCAAGGCTAGCCTGGGCTACAAAGTGAGCTCGAGGCCAGCTGAGCTGCACAGCAAGACCCTGTCTCAAAAAGACAAAGGAAAAAAAAAAAAGTGAATGCCAAACTGTGACCCAGAACCCTTTTTTTTTTTTTTTTTTTTTGGTGGAACCGGGGATTGAACTCAGACCCTTGTGCTTGCCAGGGAAGCGCTTATTCTACTGAGCCATCTTCCCAGCCCTAAGAAGATATAAATTAATAAAACCCGGTACTAAACTTCTTAAAAAGTGACTCACTATTATAAGATACATAAACACTGGATATATTAAAATATACAATATTTTTAAAAAGATTTTTTTGTTTTTTGAGGCAGAGCTCACTCACTATGTAGTTCAGGCTGGCTTAAATTCACTGTGTAACCCATGCTGGCCTTAAACTTGAGGTGATCATCCTGCCTCAGCCTCCTGAGTGCTAGGGTTAACAGGTATGCAGCCTGAGGCCTGGATTCATGTGCATATTTAACAGTTTTGTTTAGAGCAGTACAGTAATTGGTTTATTTTCTCATATCATGTGTCCGAAAAAGTCTAAATATTACTATTTGCTTGGTTCAGTGCCCCCAAACTATAACCATGCCTACGAGAGATGTTATTTATCAGTAGTTCCTTCCACAACATAAGAACTCCCCTATATTTCAATATATTAAAATGTTTAGCAATATTCTCATTTATTCTAGAACTGTAAATAATATTCTTTGTGATAATTATTAATGGAGAAAATAGTAGCTAAATGCTACTAAGGATTCATTACTTTAAAATAGTATTTACAACAGCATTTACTTGCATTTGAAAAATATGCTAAACATTGGTTTTACAGACTAGTCACCTGCTGGGCTGGAGGACTACTGCCTCAGGTACTTTTCTCTCGTTGCTGGGACAAAGTACCTGACACCCAAAATTAGGGAAGGAAAGGTTTATTAAGCTCACAGTCAGTGGAGGTTTCAGTCCATACTCGACTGGTTTTAAGGCAGGGTGGCAGGCACATGGCAGAAGGCAGCAGTTCACGGTGGCAGAAAATAGCAAAAGGAGCAGCAGCTGTGGCAGCTAGCGAGCCTCTTTCCTGTCTTTAATCTGTATGTAGATTATCCTCCACAGGGCAGGTGTAGCACTCACATGCATAATCCCAGCATTGGATCATGAATTAATCACAAACTCTAGAAATCTGCCCCAGTGACTACATGAGACTTTGGGGGGACAACTAAACCCAAACCATAACAACTACAGTGTGTGGCTTGGAAATACAACTTTTTTTGTTTGTTTTTGAGACAGGATTTTGCCGTATAGTTCAGACTGACTTTGAACTCACTATATAACATAGGCTGACCCTGAACAGGGCGATTCTCCTGCCTCAGCTTCCTGAGTGCTGGGACTGCAACTGTGCACCACCATGTCAGGGGGAAATTCAACTCTTAAGAGAACACTTATTTACTACTAAGCTTTAGAGCCTACAAAAGTGCCTGCCACTTAGTAGTGGTGCTCCATGAGTTTTGTTTACAGAAATTAATTCCACTGGGGGTGTTATGTAGGCCTGAAATCCCAGAATTTGGGAGCCTGCAGGGAGGATTGTGAGTTTGAGGCCTGGCCTACCCAGGGGGTTCAGAGCCAGCCTGCACAATGGGAGCCTTTGCATAGAAAACAACAAATAATTCAGTTTGCATCTTCTTTCAGGTACTTAGAATTACTAAAAAGCAATAGATTTTTAGGCTTTCATAGTTTTTCTGTTCACAGAAAACAGTTTTCTGTTGTTACACCAGTTTTCATTTTTCTCCTTCCCTTTAGTTATGTGGATTTGTAACACTGTAATGCTGTTTTTTTTTTTTTAATTCCTTTATTTATTACAGTGTCTCGCTACACATCACGGATTCTTTTTTCGCGGGGGTGGGGTGTGAGCTCAGCCCGCCCTGCGGGGAGGGGCTAGCATGGCATGTGGTGCTGGGGCTCGAACCGTGGTCCCTGGGAGGCGCTCTAGACCGCTGAGCTATCTTGCCAGCCCATGTAATGCTGTTTTGAGGGTCTATACATATTTATTTTTTAGTTCATTGAATTTTCAATATAGTTCCCAACCCTGAATTGGTGATTGCAGCTCTGCTTGCTACCTGTTTTGTTTTTTGAGATGTGGTCTTGGCTCTCCCTTCCAGTCCTCATGCCTTAGCCTTCCAACTGCCTGAGGTTGTATCCTGCGCCAATTCACTGCCACTTTTTTCTTAAAGTGATGTATTCATTTGGTGGCATTTTGTGTAATAGCTCCACCACGTGGACCTGTAGGAAATTGCTGCTGCTGAATTTTTTTTTTTTTTTTTTTTTTTTCTTGGGTGGAACTGGGGATGGAACTCAGGCCCTTGTGCTTGCCAGACACGTGCTTATTCTACTGAACTATCTCCCCCGCCCCTTGCTGAAAATTTAAAAGCCTTGATTTGTTTTTGTTTACAGATTGAGGCAGACAAGGGATCAAGCCTAGAATTACTCTACCACTGAGCTACTTCCTAGCCCTTTTCATTTCTTCTTTTGAGACAGCATAGTGCTAAGGTTGTTCAAGCTGGCCTTGAACTTGTGATCTTCCCTCTTTAGCCTCTTAAGTGCTCTGATTGTGGATGTGTACCACTGTGTACCTAAATCAGATCTATCATTTTTATACCTAAGAAGTGGTGCTAGGTAAATGTAGTTCTTAAAAACTTAATATGAGATAAAATTTCATCAAAGATTGGTCCTCATGTTTCCTGCGGAGGCACAGTAAGTATTTATCATATTTTCTAAACCATTTAAGTATTACTTTACAAGGATGCAGGGATAGTGGTTTATTCAATCTTGTATTCAATTATCTCCACTCTTTTGGTTTTATATTGTTGACCAGGAATTTAAATGAGCAACAGAACTTTACTTTTTGAATAATATCAGTAGAGCTTTTGTGCTTGACTAAGAGTAGCAGCAAGGTCATTGTTGGCTTGGGCACTTTTCTCTTTGGGGGAAAAAGTACCTGACACCCAGACTTAGTGGAGAAAAAGTTTACTTTAACTCTTTTTTCACCCTGTGGTTGGCCAGCACAGAGGGAGAGAGGAGGGAAGGAGGGAGGGAGGGAGGGAGGGAGGGAGGGAGAGAGGGAAGGGGGGAAAGAGGGCACAGTAGAAGGCTCTGCAGAGGAAAGTACCCAGAAAACCTCATGGCAGCAAGGGAGATAAACCTGTCCTGCTCACACCCATGGTGACCCCCTCTTCCAGCCCCCCTTCCAACCGAACCCCACCTTCCAACAGCAAGTCAGCCATATTGCTACATAATCCTGCCCCTTCCAACACATGAGGCTTTATGTAGGGCCACTGCAGACCTAAACTGTGACAGCCATTACTGACTTACTCATTTATTATTCATTAGTCCCTCGTTTCTTAGCAGAATAGAAAACAGTTTTAAAAAATTGTGTATATAATTTTCACTTTATTATTCTTTTGTGATTTAATCTTTCTGTGTTGCTTATCTTCTCATCCCTGTGGACTTAGGCTCCTCCTGCCTTCTCCACATCCTCCTGAGTAGCAAGTCACACCCACTCTTTTTCATTTGAAACTAGATTTTTAAATATACTTTTTTTTTTTTTTTTGGTACCAGGGTTTGAACTCAGAACCCTGCACTTGCCAGGCAAATGCTTATTCTGTTGAGCTATCTCCCCAGCTCCAAAATATATTTCTTATAAGAGAGTAACTACAAATTTAAACTTCACCTTTGTGTGTTTTTATAGAGGCTACAAACTGATAACCTGCTATTATGGTTTTATTCCTTAGTAAAAATAATATTCTGGCTATTAAATGCTCCATTTTAATTACAGAGCCCATGTCAGGTCCATGTTTAACTTAGTATTCAAAATAAAATGACAGTGTGATTGTGTATGTTTTAAAATTGAAAGTATATAGGAATTTTCCCCCTTAAATAATCTACTTTATGATAACCATTTAAGGCTGTAAACTAATGATAATAGCACTGCTATTGAAAATAGTTTCAAACATATTTTTTTGTTGAGTACCAAGAGTCAGTATTCACATTTGCCAGGCAGGTGCTACACCATTGAGCTAAAGCAACGGCCCCTGCACATATTCTTTTCTATTCAGTGTCAAACTTCTAGTCTTTTTGAGGAGGACTTGGTTTACAAGAATAGCCAAATTAGGCTGAGGATATAGCTTAGATACTCAGCCCCTGTGTGGCAAGCATGAGGTCCTGTGTTTGCGTCCCAGTACAAAAAAAAAAAAAAGCCAAATTGGAAGAATAATGTGGATAATCTAGTCAATTAGTGTGATTAACACTAAAACTAGATTACCCAACCCAGGTGACAAGGCGACCTGGGATTAGTCTACAGACAGCCCTGAAATGGAGGCTGCAGCACCATTGTGAGCACCCCTGTGTGGTGGGGGGAGAGGGACACCAGCCCTCAGTATGAGCACCTGGGAGGTGGCCTTCTTCACAGATAGAATTTCTGTTGTGCTTGTTTAAAAACTATTTCCCTCATTTCTAGAAACACCTTTTCCTCCGCTAGTGTGACACATATCCAGGCATGGTGCAAGTGCTCAGGAGGCTGAGCCAGGAACATTGTTGTCTCAGTTGCTCTTCTGCTGTTGCTGGGACAAATACCTGACACCCAAAATGAAGGAAGGAAAGTTTTATTTATTTAGCTCACAGATACTGAAGGTTTCAGGCTGTACTCAGCTGGCTCCAAGGCAGAGCAGCACAGGGCAGAGAGCAGCTTTTCATGGCAGCAGTGGCAAAGGGAGGGGCAGCAGCTCAGGCAGCTAGCCAACCTCTCTCCCCTCCTTACATTGTAATGCAAATTACCCGTGCCAGGGCTGGTAGTGTCCACACCCACAATTATCAGTCACAAATTCTAGAAGCCACCCCTTGACTGCTTGAGGCTTTGGGGGGACACCTGTACGTGAACCATAACAATTGTGAATTCGAGGTCATCCCAGACTACATAGCAAAGCTCTGTCTCCAAATACCAAAGCAATTGTAAAAAAAACAAAAACTATAGAGAAGTTCAAAGAATTACACAGTGACCACACAGCTGCCATCTTGGTTCTGCAGTTACTGTTTTCCTTATCTCTCCATCTGTCGTTCTGTCTGAAGTCTGGTGCAAGTCCATTCAGAGATCCAGTGTAATGCCTGCTCACAGTGTGCTCTAAAATAAGAGGACAGTCTAGCCCCTCTGACCTTCTGGCCTTCTCTTGTCCCTCCAGGACGTGTTCCACATGGTAGTTGAAGTTCCACGCTGGTCTAATGCGAAAATGGAGGTAATATTTTGCCCTGGGTGCCCCATTCTCTCAGGGGTGGAACAGCGAGGCTCCAAGGATGTCCTCTGCCCAGTCCCGGTCTGGCCATCCCGCTGCCTGGCCATCTTCCCACTGTGCTCTGGCCGGATCCTGTGCTTCACTGCCCATAGCTGTGCCCCAACTGCTGCACACTGCTTCTCTTCTGAGGCTCCTGAGACCTAGTACTGTGCACCACTTTTTTGACAGTGACCCAGATAATTTACACTCAGAAACCTGAAAGTTTTTAAACGTTTTAAAGGGAAGCCAAACTTGGATAATATTTATTTTTGTCCTTTTAGTAAAATTTTAGTATTTTTATTTCTCAGATATTAAGATTTATCCTAGCTGATTATGGTTGTTGCTTTCTAGAATTAGACAATGTGCTTTCCCCTCTTGATAGTGCTGTATACCTCCTTAGTGGCTGCCTAGAGGCACAGTTCAAATCACAATAAATGTTAGAGGTAAAGTTCATTGTGAAGCTGAAGTTAGGGGTTATACGCATGTCATGACTCATTTCCTTGGATCCTTATTCAAGCTATGCAACCATTCAAAATCTTATTTCAGATTGCTACGAAGGACCCTCTGAATCCAATTAAGCAAGATGTGAAAAAGGGCAAACTCCGTTATGTTGCAAATTTGTTCCCTTATAAAGGGTATATCTGGAACTACGGTGCCATCCCTCAGGTATGCCTCATTTAACTTTCAGAAAATGTACTTTTTTGCAACTTATTGTTGGCAAAAACAAGATTTAATCACCTTTAGAAAATGTTCACTATGGTCAGTTTCTTAAATTATAGGAAAGGATAATCAGGTTTGTGACTTCTTTGGACAGTCTCACTTCATTATAACTTGTAAATAATGATAATGTCTGCACTCATATGTGAAGGTTTATTCTTTTGTGAGCTGTTGCTGTCTTTCTATGGACTAGTTATGAGCTGTGTGCTTTTTTTTTTGTTGTTGCGGTACCAGGGATTGAACTCAGGCCCTTGTGTTTGCCAGGCAAGCACTTATTCTACTGAGCTATCTCTCTGGCCCCAAAGTGTGCAATATTTTTTACAAATCCTGTGGCAAATCAGATGGAGTAGCAGGAGTGGTCAGAAGCACTGATTGTGGCACCAGGGGGGTGTGGCTCCTGGTGCCCCACTCGAGATATTAGTGGCAGTCAGGAGTGAAGAAAGGACTTCATTCCTACACACACGAATTGACTGCTCCCTCCTTATTGAGGCCAAGCTCTTTGTGATACACTACTCTGGGCATGATGGCGTAAGCCTGTAACCCTAGCACTTGGGAGGCTGATGCAAGAGGATCACTGTGAGTTTGATGCCAGCCTGGGCAACATACTTACTTCAAAGGCAACTGTAAACTGCACAGTGAGACTTTATCTCAAAAAAAATAAAGATGGGTTCTGGTTTTCTTAAGCAGTCCTTCTAGGAGGAGGGACATCTATCAGTTCGTCCCCAGCAGTGTACCAATATGCAGGTGGTTGTTTATATTTAATGTTTGAATGAGTCATTATAAACGTCTTTTTATGAATATATGATATGTTTAATTTTAATTTGGCTAGTCTAATACTGTGGCACTTATGAAAGGCTCAGCATAGTTTTTCCTATTGGTAAATGATTTGTTTCTATTCATTAAATGGTCCATTAAATGGAACCTATTGTGAGACAAGTTAGTAGAACAACACTCACCTGGTTCGCTCTCATCCCAGCCCTTCACCTTGTGCTTTGGCTGTTTAGTATGCAGCTTTGAAGTACTGTCCTTTTGGGAAGGCATTGCTGATGCGCTTTTGTATTTTGGCTTTTGTTTTCTTAATGTTGGCGTTTTGGATGTGGCCTTCCTTCATTCCCCTCCGCTCTTATCCTTTTGCCTTCACCCCAGCTGAAGAGGCAGGCAAGTCCAAGTCATAAATATGTTCTGGTCGGGGAAGAAGAACCCAAACAATAGCTGCACTGTAAATTGAACTTCTTGGCAAGCACAGGCTTCAGCTCTTTTTTGAAATGCTCTGCGAGGACTCTGGCCAAAAATTTAGCAAAAAAAAAGAAAGCCAATTGTTTACACCTCAGATTGAAGTTTTCAATCTTGGCTCCTGGCCAACAATAGTGCTTTTTTTTTTTGAGGGTGGGGTGTTGAGACAATGTCTCACTTCGTAGTGCAGGCTGGACTTGAGTTCTGTGTATCCTCAGCTGTATCCCCAAGCTTACATGGTCCTCCTGCCTCAGCCTCCCAAATACTAACACAATAATGCTTTTAACATCAGAGCGTATCATTTCCATTCTAGTATTATTGTCTATCTACTTCTGCTTTATAGATTTGTTATAAAGAAAATCTAGTAGAAGAAGACCGTAAATACCTAGAGCAAGTTCATCAAAGCACTTGTATTTTAATGTATGTGTAGAAGTATTTGGTTCCATATATATTTGTGTTTGTGTGTTGTCTGAATTATTACGTTGTTGATTTTTATTTGTTCTGGTCGTTGTGCCTTGAATTCAGTTTAGTATTATATATATAATATATATATTAGGGGCTCTAGAATTTAATTGAAATTATTGTGTGCAGTTAAGACTCTGAAATGTAGATAACAAACTTAGAGTAGCTGAATGCTCAATCTTTTGCAGAAATATCAACATGCTTCCTTTTGTTAGTAGGATGTACAGAAATGACAAATCTAAGCCTTATTTTTTAGACTTGGGAAGATCCAGGACACAGTGACAAACATACTGGCTGTAGTGGTGACAATGACCCAATTGATGTTTGTGAAATTGGAAGCAAGGTAATGAAGCTGATATTTTTTTCTCTATAGTACTGAGTTAGTATGTGTGAAACATACCCAAGTTCTCACTTTAAAAATACTGAATAAAATATATAAATAATAATGAAACAGGTATGTCCTTTAGGGTGATAAAAGCTTCTGTTTGATTCTAAGTTATTACACATTATCATTCTTATATGTAAACCTCATCTAGACAAAGTCGTGTCAGTGTCCATAGCACTGGACACGCACACAGCCGATGTGCTCAGGTGGCTTTCGCGGACAGAATGCTACTTAGGAGTGAGGATGGCAGGAGGGTGTTTCATCACCATAGTGTAGACCTTGCCCCTTGGAGTGACCAGTGAATTGATTCAAGCCACATAACCTGAGCTGGATACTTCTGGTAGTGACTAAGGAGGGTAGCTTTAAAGTTTTGATTATGAGGTGGGCATGCTGGCCCACACCTGTAATCCCAGCACTCGGGAGGCTGAGGCAAGAGGGTCACTGTGCATTCAAGGCCAGCCTGGGCTACATAGTGAGACCCTGTCTCAGCAAAATATTTATTATAGTTACTTCTCTATGATCTCTCTTTAAAAAGGTAAACAATTAACAAAATTGTGATCAAGTTTTTAAAAGTCCAAGTTTCTTATTTTGTACTCATAGGGGCTGAACTCAAAGCCTTGTCCATACAAGGCAGGAGCTATTTCTAGCCCTAATGTTTCAAGACTAGTGAACTGTTCATTCCCTTCAACAGGCCATCTGAAGTGTTCAGAAAGCTCCAGTTGTTCTTATTTTCTTCTGCCTGCTCAGTAAAGCTCCTCTCCCAGAGTTGTGTTCTGCACAGCTGTCCTGACTATGGCTGTTGGCCCATAGGTGTGTGCAAGAGGCGAGATCATCCGGGTGAAAGTCCTGGGCATCCTGGCTATGATTGATGAAGGAGAGACTGACTGGAAAGTCATTGCCATTAATGTGGACGACGCTGATGCAGCCAACTACAACGGTAAGAAATATAAAAGGCTCCAGTTTTTCTATTTTGCTTTTGGGTTTGTTTTTGAGTACAGGGCCTCACTATGTAGCCTAGGCCATCCTTAAATTCTTGGTGATCTTCCTGCCTTGTCCTCCTGAGTGCTGAGATTATAGGCATGGCATGTTATGCCTGACTAAAGTCTTGGTAATTTTTAAGCACCACCAGACTTGACCTGTAATGGTAGAATTATAAGCCAGTCCTTTCAAACTATTAAAGAATGGAAAAGCAGAGCATTTGACAAGGATTGCTGTGTTTGCTATTGAACTTGGGTTAATTAAATACGGTAATTTTTTTCCTTTCCCTCTTAACATAATAGCATTTAGTTACTAGGTATATTTTCTAAAAGGTACATATTTGATATGTAATTCTCCTACCCTAAAATTCACTGAAGTGTAAATATCTATGGCTCTTGTAGTATAGTTACTAAGTTGTGCAGCTGTCACCCTGATCTAATTCTGGGTCATTTTCTTCCAAAAAGAAATCACAAGTCTAGTGACAGCACTGTCCATTTCCCTCAGTCCCTGGCAGCCGCTAATCTGCTGTCTGTCTGCAGATCTTTTTTTTTTTTTTTGGTGGAACCGGGTATTGAACTTAGGCTCTTGCGCTTGCCAGGCAAGTGCTTATTCTTCTGAGCTATCTTCCCGGCCTCTGTCTCTGCAGATTTGGCTGAACAGTTCGTGTAAATGGAATCATGGGTGGCTGTGTCTGGCTCATCTCACTTAATATATAAGTGGAAGCTGGCCGTTCACGGGTTAGGGATGTGACTCAGTGGAACAGCACTTGCCATGTATACACAAGGCCCTGGGTTCCATCCTCAAAACCAAATACCATTCACCTATTTTTCTCCCTTCTTTTCTTCCCTTCCTCTCTCCCTCCCTGCCTACCTTCCATTTTTCTGTCCATCCATCTGTCCTTTCTCATTACTAGGGATGGAACTTAGGACCTTTGCACTGAGCCATAACTGTAGCCCTTTAAAGAGAAAAAAAGCCAGGAAGATGGCTCAGTGGCATAAGTACCTGCCTGGCAAGTATAAGGTCTTGAGTTTGATCCCAGGACCAAACTCTTAGCTCCCAAGTGCCTGAATATGTTACATCTCACAGTAAGGGGGAGCAAAGACAACAGATGGGACTGAGGCCATCATCTGACCTTAACATTGGAATAGTATCCTGGCTTATGCAGCTGGCTCCAGTATAATCATTAAGGGCCTCACAGTGTAGAAGAGACCCTAAGCAGGTGCTTTAGTTTGATCAATTATTATATAAATCCATATGTATGACATATCTACAATAGGTAAAATCATAGATAAAAATGAGACTAGAGGTTGCCAGGAAAGGACAAAGGGCATGAACTAACTAGAAGTGCTAGCTGCATAGCCCTTTAGTGGTAAATCCCAGTACCAATATATATATATATAATCTACGTCTGTATCTATATACATATATATATTTAAACAGAGCTCCTTAAATTGCTCAGGCTTGGTTCAAATTTGTGATCTTCAAGGCCAGTCAGGTAGTTCAGCAGATTAAAGCACCTGCTTAGGCAGACCCAGAGACTGGGGTTCAATCCCCGGTGTGCCATGCTGACCCCATCCAGGGGGTGCTGAGACAATGACTAAGACTGGGCATGGTATGCATGCCTGTAATCCTAGCACTGTGGAGGCTGAAAACAGGAGAATCACTACAAGTCTGATCTGTATAGTGAGACCCTATACTAAATATAATAATAATAATTTGTGGTCCTCCTGCTTTAGTTCCCCAAAGTGCTGGGCTTATGAGCATGTGCCACCATGCCTGGCTTCAGCTATTCTAAAGTGTTCAGTTCAGTAGCATGTAATACATCACCAGGGCTGTGCAGCAGCACCTCTAGTTAGTTCATGCTTTTTGTCCTTTCCTGGCGACCTCTAGTCTCATTTTTATCTATGATTTTACCTATTATAGATATGTCATATACATACATTTATATAATAAGTGATCAGACTAAAGCACTTGCTTAGGCAGAGTGCAGTGGCCGGGGTTTGATCCCCAGCATGCCATGCTGGTCCCACCCGTGGGGCATGCTGAGACGGCAGTTGAGACTGGGTATGGTGGCACATGCCTGTAATCCCAGCACTTGAGAGGCTATAAATAGGAATCACTACCAGTTGGGTCTATATAGTGAGATGCTGAATAACCTGTAGACCCTGCCCCAAATAGTGAAAAAAAAAAAGTTTTGTCTGACTGCTTGTTCTGAGCATGTTTTCTAGGTTCATCTGTGTTGTAGCTTGTGTCAGTAATGGGTGAATCTGGTACTGTTTTTACCAGGTTTGAACATTATAGCTGTTACAAATAGCACTGCCATAACTTCCTGTACATGACCTATGTGAATAGGTTTGTAGTTCTCTGGATGTCTACCTAGCAGTGGGGTTGTAGAGTCTGTGGAGACTATTTAACCATTTGAGGGCCTGCCGGGCTCCTTTCCAGGGCAGCTGTGCCAGGGTGCAGGAGGGTTCCCATTTCCCTACAGCCTCAACAGCACTGGTTACTCATCTTTGGGAGTATAGCTGTCCTGCTAGAAGGTCTTTTTTTATTGAGTTGTAAATACATATACTCTGGATCCTAGACCTTTACCAGATGTATTCTTTGCCTGTATTTTCTTTTGTAGATTGTCCTTTAATCTTAACAGTATTCTTTGAAGTTCTCAAGCTTTTGAATTTGATTTTCCTTTCCTTTCCTTTCCTTCTTCCTTCCTTACCTGTTTCTTCCCTCATTCTTCCCTTCATTTTTTCAGTACTGGAGAAACCTGAAGCTGTGCATGTGGTAGGCAAGAGCTACATCCTGAGATTTTTTTTTCCGAGATTTTTTTTTTTTTTTTTTTTTTTCTTGTCTTTTTGAGACAGGGTCTCACTATGCAGTTCAGGCTGGCCTTAAGCTCACTTTGTAGCTCAGGCTGGTCTCGAACTCACAACAATCCTCCTGCCTCAGCCTCCCGAGTGCTGGGATTACAGGCATGTGCCACCATGCCCGGCTTCCGAGATTTTTTAAAGACAAAATTTCACTAATTGCTGAGCCTGACCTCAGATTTGCATCCTTACTGCTTGACCTCCCAAATACCTGGAATTACAGGCAGCTACCACCATACCTGGCTGTGTTTTCTTATTAGCTTGTGCCTTTGGTCCTAAGAAACCATTGCCTAATCTAAGGTCATAAAGATTTAAGCTGAACAGTGACATCTTGGTTCACAAACTTAATGTTCTATGTGATTCTTTCAGTTTGGTTGCAACCAGAATTGTGGAACAAATTCTGCAACAAGAATTATGGAAAGAATTAAGTTTGTGAACCAAGACACCACTGTATATTTTCTCCCAAGAGTTTTATAAGTTTAGCTTTTACATTGAAGTCTTTGGTATATTTTATTTGCTTTTGTTTTTCAGTGTAAATTACTGCTTACTTTTCATTAGTAATGTTTATTGGTATATTTCTGGTATACATAATGATCACATTCATCATAGAGAATTTGTACTAGTACATGATGCAACTTGCTCTATTTTAAATTAATTTTTCTATATAGTGTGAAAGAAGGGTCTGTTCTTGGACACTTTTTTTTGGTGGAACCAAGGTTTGAACTCAGGCCCTTGCGCTTGCCAGGGAAGCTCTTATTCCACTGAGCCATCTCCCTGGCCCTGTCTAGCAACATTTGTTGAATTATTGTTCCCCTTTGGATTGTTTTGGTATTTTTAAAAATCAACTGACCAGAAATATGTGGGATAGTTAACATGATTGCCTGAAGTCCTTTGGAGAAAGTCAGTGTTTATACTTTATAACACTGTGCCTTACCCTTTAATTAATGAATTATATTTGGTGCTGGGAATTGAACCTTGGGCCTCGCTCTTGCCCAACTAGACCTCCAATCATATCTTTACTATTTTTATGTTAACCTTGCTTCTGGTTAATGTTCTAATCTTATTAAATTAGTCTTCTGATTAGAACGAGTGTGGCTGGGCCACAGTTAGAATGTCTGCAGCATTGTATATTCTCTTGGAGACTGGGAGGGAATTCATTTAGTTGCCCTTTGCAATGTCTGCAGGCTACCCATGCTCTTTGGTTTGGTCCATGTGAGCAGTGGCAGGCTGGGCCCTTGTGTCACTCTGAGTGTGCTCTTTCTGTCACAGGTGCTATCTTACTCATATGGCCCCCTCTTCTACACTGTGAGGCCCTTAATGATTATACTAGAGCCAGCTGCATAAGCCAGGATACTATTCCAATGTTAAGGTCAGATGATGGCCTCAGTCCCATCTGCTGTCTTTGCTCCCCCTTGCTGTGAAATGTAACATATTCAGGGACTTGGGAGCAAAGAGATGTGCATCTTTGAGAGACCAGTGCCCTGCCCACCACAAGTAGTAAAACTGTTCTGTCTGATGATAGCTAAATGAGGACATGTGATAAAAAGTACATTTGTTAAAATCTTTACAAAGGCCAAGTAATGGCCCATCCAAAGCTGGAAGCTAGGTCATCTTACTTAGGCAGAGGTGGGCTGAGAGCATCCTGGATTCTCAGGTGGGCCTGGTCCAGTCTCGTGAGTCCTTAGAAGCAGAGAATTCTGAGTTATGGTCAGAGAGATGTGCTGGCAGGAGAAGGGCCTGGGAGGTGCCACATTGCTGGCCTAAAGATGTTAAGGGTGCAGCGATGCTTGCACAAGCCAAGGAAAGTGGGTGGCCTTGGAAGCTAACAAATGCAGATTTTTTTCCCTAGAGCTTTCAGAAGGAAAGGTGGCCCTGCTGACATCTGGATTGTAGGCTAGTGCAGCTGGGAACCTGTGGAGTTGTTAGGTGATAAAGCTACAGTTGCTGGGTGCAGTGGTGCATGATTGTAATCCCAGCTACTTGACTGAGGCAGGATGATTGCACGTTGGGAGCCAGGAATGAATGGATGAATCTATTGTTTTAAGCTACCGAGTTTGGTATAATTTTATTACAGCAGCATTAAGTAATATACAGCACAAGGAATTAATGCATGCAGATTTTTTAAAAAAAATTATTGACAAAGTTAACTCCTGGGGGAATGCAAAATATGATGAAAGAAACTGACTTTACTACACATTTAATTATGAAAAGTTCTTATTACGTAAATGAAAGTATTTACTATGAAGTAACCTCACTGAAGGGACGGAGAGACAAGTACTGGCCTTAGAGATTGTAGAAGTGAATGGAGTTTGTAAGGTATTGCACACTACCTGGGAAGTTGCTCCTTGTGGGGTGTAGTTAGCAAACCTGAGGCCGCTGGTCCTGTGTCTGGGTCTGAGCGATTACCCATCATAGGTGGGAACAGGTGGGATCTGGTGGGAGCCAGGCTTTTCAGTGCTGAGTAGGAGGTAGAGACAGGCAAGGGGAAGTGGCTCAAATTAGCCATGTGGCTATGGCTTAGAGTTGGAGCTACAGTAACAATTTATCTATATCACAATATTAATACAAATGAATATGTAGAGAACATATTTTTAGATGTGTGGATGTCTGTGCATTAGTATACACACATCTGTTTCTTTTCTCTATGGGCTGCAGGAGTGGTGAGCACTCCTGGTACCCAGATCTTAGTTTCCAATACAATTCTACAGTAAAAGGGCCCCAGGGGGCTGGGGCAGAAATGAGCTCAAAGTATCCTGTAGTGACAGGAAAAAAGCACTTGTAAAGAACCACAGTGAGTGCCTGTCAAAGGGACACAGTTAAGGTAGTTGTGCATTACAACTCAGGTAACCCATACAGATAAGTGCCCATGAATCCATGCTGACGTGAATGAACAAAAAAACAAATGGGGTGAGTAGACATCTGTCCAGCAAAATTCCAAGTTATTTTTGTAGCTACTTTAAGATAACGAAGTCTAACCCTAACTCCTATTGTAGGTGATGTAAAGTGATTTCCTTCCAGATGGTATGGTAAAGGAACAGAAACTTTATAGCCAAGAAATGGGACAGATACTGCCTCAGCCAAGGATCAAGCTCAGCATTAGTAGTGATAGGTCCTCTTGCACATGTGGGAACTGACTGAAAGGGGCTGGAACAACCAGTCCTCTCATAGAGCTGGGAGGAGGAGGAGGAAGAGGGCAACTTTCTCATTTCAGTGTAACTGTGCCTCCATTTTGCAAGAATGCATGCAGACTTTTTTGCTACTTGATGGGACAGCTCTGACCCTGCTGACCACTTGTGCCTGCTTTCACATGTGCTGTGTTCCTTTAACACAAGAAAACATGCTGCCTTGCATGCTGTGACCACAGTTGGTGAAGCCAAGCCATTCACTTCGTTGGCACTAATTTGCGAGATGATGTTTCCACTTTGTTGGCACTGTTTGCAAGGATGTTTCCCTACAGTAAAGCTTCATAGAATCCTGAAAGCATTCTCTGGGCAGCCAGTCTCATGGTGCAAGGAGCACGTGCAGCTTTGCCTAAATGTTAGCCCATGAAAGGGTCTGTCTGCCCACAGCCCACTACACATCCCTTCCACTTGCAGTTCCTGAGTTGTAGCCTCTGTAATAAACCAATAAGCTCAGTGTTTTCCTACAAATGACTCATTTAATCTTTTCTGAGTTCTATGAGTTGTGGCAAATTATGGAACCTTAGAAGATGGTTGAGATCCATTCTGGCCCCAGAGTGTCAGGATTTGGAGCTGTGGTCTGAAGGTAGAGCAGTCTTGTGGTACTGAGTTCCTTAACCTGGAGCTGCTGCTATGGCCACATGGATAGTGTCATGTCTTTCATGAATTCTTTGAAATATATCAGCCCTAGAGCCAGCAGTGCTGGTACACTCTGATAGTCCCAGCCTTCTGGGAAGCTGAGGCAAAAGGATGTTAGTGTAAGGCCAGCTGGCAATGCAGTGCGTTAGTGCAACTGTCTCTTAAGTAAAAAGTCAAGAGAGAGCATGTAGTTCAGTGCACAGGTCCTGGGTTCAGTCCCCACTACTGAAAAAATAAATCTGTTGGTGTCTAAACATTTCCCAGTGTACTCTAAAGTTTTCCACACCTTTAGTGGTACTATAATAAAAGAAGATAAGCTTTATTTATTTTTGAAACAGCGTCTTTCTGTGTAGTCCAGGCTGGCCTTGACCTAGTGGCAATCTTCCTGCCTCTGCCTTCCAAGAGCTAAGACTGCAGGCATGCACCGCCATGCCTGGCAACGTGTTCTGTATGTACGCATATTACAAATTGAACTGAAGCTAAATTTTACAAAACTACAAACTACTGTGGTATCTCTGTTCATGAACCTAATCTTCTCCATGATTTTTGTTGCAAACCAAACCAGACAAGAAATAAATTTCTCTCTTTCTCAAATTTCTCAAGAAACACTGAACCTAACCATTGAATTTGATTTGGTTCTTGTCCAAATTGGTTTGTGATCAGAAAGAATCATACTTAGGAGCCAAGGTATCATTGTACTGTTGAATATATTTTGCTTTCCAATAATACTTTCTCTTATGCACTTTTTTTGATTAACCAAATAATTTTAATTACACCTGTAATGTACCTTGAGTATATAAGATTTTATGCATTAAAATTGATGGTAATATAAAGAGTTTAAAACAATTTTTAGACAGTTATATTTGGAGACAGAAACTTACAATAATTACTTTCAATTTATTTTAATGTATTTGGTTGTTGCAGGGTCTCACTATGCAGTTCGGATTTTTTGGGGGTAGGCTAGCTCAGACTGCCTTAAGGGTGGGTAGGGTGCTGATGTGGAGCTGGGATTCTAGCCGCCGTCCCCTGCAACCTGACTGAGTTTGCCCAAGCAGGCGCTTTAAAAAACTGAGCTAACTGGTAAGCCCCACGCACTATGTAGTTTGGACAGACTTGTGATCCTCCTGCATTCAGCCTCCCCAGTGCTGGGATTATAGGCTTGCCCTACTTAGGCTGAGACTCTGGCCAGCTCAGCCCACCCTAGGGGCAGAGCTGGCGCAGCATGTGGTGCTGGGATCAAACTGCAGTCTGTTGGCTTGCCTAAGCTTGCATAAGCAGTCGCTTTAGTCTGCTGAGCTATCTGGCCACCCCCATTCTCTAGGTTTTACACAGTATGAGCCCATGTGTTCACTTTCTGAGTCACAGCTCTAAGATGTAGCCGAACTTCTTGTGAGAGCTGGGACACTGACATCCGATGAGTACAGGAGCAGAGGGGGCTCTTCTGCTGTCCTCACTGCCTGACATAACTTCAGTCCCAGTTTGAGCACTGCTTTCTTTCTCCCACTTTTAATTTTATTTTATTTTGCGGTACCAGGGATTGAATTCAGGCCCTTGCATTTGCCAGGGAAGCGTTTATTTCACTGAGCCATCTCTCTGCCCCCCTCCCCCACTTTTTAACCAATTACTTTTTCTTGACATTTTTTTTTTATTATGTCATTTATTTTCATCAGTATTATTTTTCAACAGTGGGCATCCTCTCAGTTTTGTAAGAATTACTCTGTTATAGAACATATTCATCTCAAAATTCTACTTCAGCTTAAAGAAGCAAGACTCCTTTTCTCTTCACCATAAAAATCCACTACTTACCATTTCTGTGGCCTTGTACACAGTGTTTTCTTTTTACGAGCCTGATAGGTTCATCTCTCCCTAATTTGAACACCCTGCTTTGGTCCTTAGGCATTCTCGCTGTCCCACTCTGCCCAGTTCCAGGTACACAACTTTCTTGACATTGGCCTTTTTGTCACGTAGAATGCAATTTTCCTTCCTCTATTTCTCATCCTGATTTTTTTTAAATGAGTGAGAACCATAGATCTAAAGACAGCTAAATCTCTGGTTGAATTCCAGTTGTGCCCCTTTGAGACGTGTGAACCTGAGAAAGCTACTCAACTCACCAGCTCAGTTTTCTCCTCCTCCTACTTGTTATAATCTCAACATAATGCTCTAGAGAAAAGAATTTTCCTTGAATGTACCAAGTGCCTACTACTCTGCTATCTGAATATCTGAAAATATTGTTGATAAGAATTCTGATGCTACTCTGAATCTTGTTCTTTGTAGTTAACCTCTTGTTTTCTTTCTGAAGTTTTCAGCATCAATTGTTTATTCTGCAGGTTTTGGCTGATTTCTGATTTTATTTTTACCAAACTTGGTACTACAAGGAATTCTGTATATGTACTTCCTGTATTAAATTAATTTTCTTCTCTGCTTTTTTCCCCCAGAAACATTAATCTAATGTTAGAATACCTATATTGATATTTTCTGATGCCTTTAATGGTTTTTATTTCTCTTTGTAATTCATTTTGCTTTTGAAAACCTTAGTTGTTATTTTTTGAGTTTCCGTATAATGCTTTAAAGTGCTTGCATAGTCAGTCTCACTCTGTTTCACATTACATCTATGTTCTCATTTTATTCTTTGTGAAATTTTACTGATGATCCTATTTAGTGATTTTTAACACAGCAGCTGTGCTCCTTGGCCTTCCTATCAGAAATGCAGACGGGCCCCTTCTCCCTGCAGCCGCGCCAGCACTGGTAATGTGCTTTCTTGGTGATGGCCATTCTTCCTAGGGCAGGATGCAACCTCAGTGCTTTAATTTGCATTTCTTTAATGGCCAGAGATGATGTATATTTTTTATGTACTGGTCATTTGTACTACTTCTAGTATCTGTTCATTCCAATTGCCCATCTTCTGATTGAGTGTTTTAATGGGTGTGGGGAGTCTAATGATTTTGTTTTTACATATTCTAGGTATTAATCTTCTGTGCAAAGAATAGCTGGCAAAAATGATTTTTCTGCTCTGTAGGCTGTCTCTTCATTCTATTAATTGTTTCTTTTGTTGTACAAAAGCTGTTTAATCCTACCCGATGATTCTTGATGTTATTTCTTATGCAGTTGGGGTCCTGTTCAGAAACTTCTTGTCTAGGTCTTCTAGAGTTTTACTCCGCTGGATGTGGCAGTGCACACTGTAACCCTAGCACTTGGGAGGCTGAGGCGGGAGGATTGTTGTGCGTTTGAGATCAAACTGAACTACAAAGTGAGCCCAAGGCGAGCCTGAACTGCATAGCAAGACTTTGTCTCAAAAAGAACCCCCCCCCCAAAAAAAAGTTTTACCTATTTTATCTTCTACCACATTGTTTTTAACTTTTTTTTGGGGGGGGGTGGAACTGTGGATTGAACTCAGGCCCTTGCACTTGCCAGGGAAGTGCTTATTTTACTGAGCCACCTCCCTGGCCCCTGTTTTAACATTTAGATCTTTGATTCATTTTTATTTTACATGGTAAGAGATATGGGTCTAGGTTCAGTCTTCTGAATGTGGGTAGCCAGTGTTCCCATACCATTTAAGAGGCTGTCTTTCCTCCAGAGTATGTCTTTGGCTCTGAGTGTGCCCGGGTTGTTTCTGCATCCTCTGTGCTGTTCCATTGATCTACATGTCTGTTTTGTATGCTGGTACTATGTTGTTTTTATCACTGTAGCTTTATAATATAATCTAAAAATCCAGGATTGTGATTGTTCCTGCTTTTGTTCCTGTTGCCCAGGATTTCTTTTGTTATTTTGAGTCTCTTCTTGTTCCATATGACTGTCAGGATTGATTTTTCTAGTGGTGTGAAGACTTCTATTGCTATTTTGCTTGGGATTGTATTATATCTACATATTGTTTTGGAAGTATGACCACTTTCATAATGTTGGTTCTGGCTCCAGGAAGAGTGAGTGTCTTTCTATCTTTGTTTCTTTTTTCTCTTTTCTTTTTCTTTTTCTTTTCTTTTTTATTTTTTATTTTGAGTCAGCATCTTGCAGTGTAGCCCAGGCTGGCCTTGAATTTGTGGCGGTCCTCCTGCCTCAGCCTCGTGAGTGCTGGGATTATAGGTTTGTGTGGCCATGCCTGTTTCCTTTCCATTTTCAGTTGTCCTCTTCCGTCTGCTTTTTCAAACTACTGTAGTTTTTGCTATAGATGTCTTTTATTTCCTTTGTTAGGTTAATTGTTTTTCTTTTATTTGTTTATTTTGTACTGAAGACTGGACTCAGGACCTTGCACTTGCCAGGCAGGTGTTATGCCACTAAGCTGTCACCCCAACCCTATTAGGTCAATTCTTGAGTGTTTAACTTTTCTTGGAACTATTGTTAATGATACTGTTTCCCTAATTTCTTTCTTCATAGTTTCTAGCCCCATTTAATTTTTGTTTGTTTGTTTCTTTGTTTTTGGCGGAACTGGGGATTGAACTAAGGCCCTTGCGCTTGCCAGGCAAGCACTTATTCTACTATGCTATTTCCCTAGCCCCTAGCCACATTTAAAATACCTCCTAAGGGCTGAGGGTATACCTTAGTGGTAGAACACTTGCCTAGCATGAATGTGGCCCTGGGTTCTATCCACAGCAGTACAGTGTTAAAGATTAAAAAAAAAAAAAAAAGTAACCCATCAGAAAATACAGATCTAACCCATTTTTCTTGTTACTGGAATGAGACCCTCTAAAATACAGCCTAGGGGCTGGGGAAATAGCTTAGTAGTACTTGTTTGGCAAGCGCAAGGTCCTGGGTTCAATCCTCAATACTGCAAAAAATAAATAAAGTAAAATAAAATAAAATACAGCCTCCACCTGACCTTTCACAGAAGTTATCCACACTTGGCAAACAGGCGCTTTTATTCTGAAACCCCAATTATTTCTCCTCCCTATTAGCTAACAGCAGTTACAGTTGTACTGATCTGATAGTTCAGTGCTTAATTTCATAGTTAGTCTAAGACTATATAGATCAATTTCCCCTTGATTTATGTTCATTCATCTTAAGAAATT
The DNA here is from genome assembly GCA_004027165.1 of Ctenomys sociabilis. Taxonomy (NCBI): domain Eukaryota; kingdom Metazoa; phylum Chordata; class Mammalia; order Rodentia; family Ctenomyidae; genus Ctenomys; species Ctenomys sociabilis. Next base: position 63,581 of record PVKA01002320.1, on the reverse strand, counting down.
AATATTATCTTAACTTTTTTGATAATACACAACACCTCTGCCAGGCATGGTAGTGTACACCTATAATCCCAGGAACCAGGAATCTGAGGGAGGAAAATTGTCATGACTTTGAGGCTGACCTGGGCTACTGAGTGAGCTTAAGGCCAGTCAGAACTATATAGTAAGACCTTGTCTCAAAAAACACAAAAATAAAATAAATGCAATACTTAATGTATTTGTTGAATGTATAAGTACTTACACATCATCAGTTTGCTTTTTCTCCTAGACATTAGTGATGTTGAACGGTTGAAACCTGGCTATCTAGAAGCTACTGTGGACTGGTTTAGAAGGTACAAGGTTCCTGATGGAAAACCAGAAAATGAGTTTGCTTTCAATGCAGAATTTAAAGATAAGGTAATGTGTCATTCAGAACTGTAGCTTTAGGCTTGAGTGAAACTTATAATTGAACCATTTTGTTCTCTTCTAAAGAGGGATAAAATAAAGTCTAAAGATATAAGACAATCTTGATATTTATTAAAATGTTCTTTTCTGGGGCTGGGAGATAACTCAGTGGTCTAAGGACTTGCCTGGCAAGCCCAAGGTCCCAAGTTTGATCCCCTGTACTGAATGCCATGCTAGCCCACAGCCCCAGGGTGCTATGTGGGCCCCAAAACCAGGCATGGTGGAACATGCCTTTGATCCCAGTGCCGGGGAGGCTGAGACAGTAGGATCACTACTGAACTGTGTAGCGAGACCCTGTATCAAAAATTAATAAGTAAATAAATAACTTTAAAAGGTTTTCTCCATTTTTTGATAAGAGGAAGTAACTGAAGGAGAAAAAAGTAGCTGGGTGTGGTACACACCCCTTAATACCAGTACTCTGGGAGCCTACGACAGGATGGACAAGAGACTTAAGCCCAGCCTGGGCAGTTTAGTTAACCACATTAGTTACTTTTCTTATTGCTGAGATAAAATGTCTAACATCCAAAGTTAAAGGGGAAACGGTTTATTTAATTCATAATTTGTAGAGGTTTCAGCCCATAATCTCCTGGCCCTAAGGCACAGTGGCACATGGCAGAGGGACCACTGTTTCTGGTGGCAGAAGACAGCCAAAGCAGCAAGTGAGGAGAGGACAAGCTCCTTTCTGTTCCTTTATGCTGTATGTGGCTTCCCACCCTAGGGCGGGTAGCACTACCATAATGCCAGCGTTACACTATAAATCAGTTGCACACCGTAGGTTCTGCTGCCTCCAAAACAGTCTAAAACCATATGAGGCTTTTGGGGACATCTAGACACAAATCACAACACAGCTTAGTGGAACCCTGTCTCAGAAAATACAGAGCTGGGGCTGGGGAGATAGCTCAGTAGAATAAGCCCTTGCCTGGCAAGCACAGGGTCCTGAGTTCAATCCCAAGGCCCGAAAAGAAAGAGAGAGAGAGAGAGCTGGGAATGTAGCTGAGTATAAAAGCTCTGGGTTCACTCCCCAATACTGAAAAAAGGGGAGAGGGAGACATCAGACTTTGGGAAATTATTTTTGGGGGGAGGGGAAATTGTTGATAATAGGAAAAGGATACTTTTCATCATTGTAATACATATCTCTTCAAATTCTAGGACTTTGCAATTGATATCATTAAAAGCACTCATGACTACTGGAAAGCATTAGTAACTAAGAAAACAGATGGGAAAGGAATCAGTTGGTAAGTGTGACCTCTTCCTGCCGGTTTACCACCAAGCAGACCAGCTTGCTCAGAGTTGTTAGTCACCATAAGACACTGTACTATTGTATTCACTTAGAAAAGAGCTGTGATACTTACGCGTAGTCTCAGCTACACGGAAGACTGAGGCAGGAGGACTGCTTAGACCCATAAGTTTAAGTTCTGTTTTGGCAACATGACAAGATTCTGTCTCAATTTTAAGAACAAGGAAGGAAGGCAGGAGCTGGTTTTGTCATTCATGTGGATGGGAAGGTGAAAAGCATAGACCACCCAAAGGTGCCTATAAGGCACCTCACTGAACAGGTACAAACTTTTACATAAACAGGGATGCCGAACTATGTGGGGTCACAGAACTAGGGAAAGCCTGACATTCTCTGAGGTTAATATCACAACCATCCCTGTGCTAGTGTACATGCAGAAGTTACAAACATTAGTAATAATAGCTGATGTTTATGCAGCAGTATGTACCTGCCAGCCAGGTGACAGACATAGGAGGCTGAGCTTACCCCAAATCTCCAGTAGGTGGTGAAGCAGGGACTCTTAAGCACATGTGTCCCCTACATGTTCTTACTCAATACAGCAGCCATTTGCCCTGTTCAGACACTTACAACAGGATGTTCACCAGCATCCCTTAGCCATTGTTCTGGACTCCCTAGGCAGTGGGTAAGTTAGAGAAAAGAAACAAGTTATAGGGATATTGAAAAGGGGACACAGATTGTTGTCCATCATACTATGTGGGGAAAACAAGAATTCAGAAGGATGGCTAATTACAGACAAGCATATGGGGCTGGTGAGATAGCTCAGCGGTCTAAAGTACCTATTTAGACAAGCTTAGGCAAGTACACAGGGACCTTGGTTTGATCCCTGGCACCACATGCCATGCTCACTCTTAATTCAGACTGGCCTTGATCTCATAGCAATCTTCCTGCCCCCAGAGCAGGTTGAGCAGGACACACACACACACACACACACACACACACACAAAACACTCACAATGAGTATATGATGGGGTTGTCAGAAATACAGTGAATTTATTTATTTATTTATTTATTTATTTATTTATTTATTTTTTTGGTGGAACCAGGAATTGAACTCAAGCCCTTGCACTTGCCATGGAAGTGCTTATTCCACTGAGCCATCTCCCCAGCCCAAAAGACCATGTGTTTTTGTTTGTTTTTTTAAATACAGTGAATGTTTAAATTCAAAATTGCTTACATTAAAAGGCATTGCCATTAATCCTCTTCAGCCTCTCTTCCCCTTGGAGCAGGGGTTAAAGGGAGGTGAGAGGAGTGGGGGGAAAGATGAAATATCTGATGAATGTGATTATTATGTATATTTAAAATGTACCAATAAAACCTGATGTAAAAATCATAACCCTTTCCTTCATTTCAAACATTTATCCCTTGACATTGTATCTTTTACTATGTTTTTTTAAAATTGAAACATTGACTGTATTGTCTGATCTTCTCTTCTATGTATGTATTAGTAGCTTTTTATATAATCAAAAACAGTAATGGAGGAATATTGTAATTTTATTTATTTGTTTTGGTTTGGTTTTTTTGGAGACAGGGTCTCTAATTCAGTCTAGCCTTGGTCTCATGGCAATCCTCCTGTCTCAGCCTCCTGAGCACTAGGATTGTAGATGTGCACCACCATGCCCAGTAGTTCCAGACTACTTTGCATGCTTACATGAATTTGGTCTCTTTGCTAGCTTTTGTGTTTCTGTCTACTGTCTTATATCAATATTTAATTCCAGACAAATAAATTTTAGTGTTGCACATTTTCAGAAACAACATAGGCAAAGATATTTTTTAGCTTGTATCACAGAAGGGCTTTCCAAATAACATAAAACTTGAAATCCATGAAAGGTGGTTTTGTTTGTCTTTTTGAGACAGGGTCTCACTATGCAGTTCAGGCTGTCCTTGAGCTCATTTTGTACCCCCGGCTGGTCTCAAACTTGTAATGATCTCTTGCCTCAGCCTACCAAGTGCTGAAATTACAGGTGTGCACCACCAACCCTGGCTCATTGATATATTATTTTTATGTATGAGAAAACAATCTTTCAAGTATCTCTTTTTAAGTAAGATATAAGAATCTGCACTCCTTTACTGAAGCTGATAAAGCAAAAAATCTAACAACTGCGTAGTAGATAAAGAGAAAAAAGTTGGGAAAGACAGTTTCTCTATCAGAAGTCACAGTCCCACTCACAGCTTAACGTGCCTTTCAGCAAGATGTTATAAGCTGTCATTACAGGTTTTCACAACAGTCAGTCAGGGATGGCAAGAACTCTGCACTTGCTGTAAGCAGACAGAGGTGCAGCCTTTGGGGAAGGACAGTTTGCCTTATCCAGCCCAAAAAGTTAAGATGCAGTGTGTATCTTTCTCTGTAGCATCACTGTGAATGTATCCCATAGGTAAATCCTCCAAATTCACCAAGAGGTTCAGATAAACATGTTCTTTTTTCTTGTGATGCCAGGGGTTGAATGTGGGGCTGTCACACTAGGCTCCATCCTCAGCCCTTTTAAGACAGAGCCCCAAATAAGCTGTCCAGGCTGGACTCAGATTTATAATCATCTTGCCTCAGACTTCCAGAGTGTGGGGAATGCAGGCATGCACCTTACTCCTAGCTTTATGAACTTGGGGTTTTTTTAATACCAGAAGTTAAAGGAGCCGGGGAGATGGCTCAGTAGAATAAGCACTTGCCTAATAAGTGCAAGGGCCTGAGTTCAATCCCTGATTCCGCCCCCCCAAAAGTTAATCTTGGCAGTAAGATTTTTCTCTGAGTGGGAGAACATCATGATATATAACTTTCCCAAGAATTGTCTATTCTTTATCAGTATAATGCCCTGTAAAATGAAAACATTATCCTTCCAAACAGAAGAAAAATTAAGAAGAGTGACACATTTGTATGAGACTGTAGTCATAAATAAGACTTGCATTTAAGTTAACTTCTATTTTATGGTATGTTACTATTTTCATGGAAATGACCTTAATGTAAAGTAAGTTAACTATAGGTATTTCATTTCTCCCTGTGCACATATTCTGTAATATAATAGTTCAGAAAGTTGAAACTGTATATGTAAAAAAAATTTTTTTAAACTATACTTTTCTCAGCTATCCCTATTAACATTTGGAAGTGTTTATAAGTAAGGTTATATTAGGCTGAGAATATATCTCTGTGGCACAGTGCCTGCCTGGCAAGTGACAGGCCCTAAGTTCAATTCCCAGTACTAAAAAAATGAAAAGAGTATATTATATGCACAATTCATTGTATGGTTTTTAAATTTAGGAGTATTTTGTAAGCATTTCCTTATTATAATGTTACATAATGTTCCATGTGTGGATAAGCACTTTTAATCATTCTTGGAACATTTTGGTTAGTTCCAGGTTTTTTGTTGGTTTCAACAGTGAAATAGCATGAGCAGCTTGGATCATTGTTTCTTTCTCGCACTGGGTTCTGAGGGGTGGAGTTGTTCTATCAAAGCTTATGAATTTTGAAATTCTGGACACACTTTACTGAATTTGTTTCAGAAATAGGTTTTCTTTTTGGGCTTTTATTTATTTATTTTTTATTTGTATTTTAACTTGAAGAGTGAAAAATAGAAGCAAAAACAAAGAGAAAAAATGACAAACAGGGTAACATACAACAATACATATGTTACAGATTTTCAAAATGTGGATGGCTAATTATATATATGTATATATATTTTTTCTTTTTTAATAAAAAAAATCTAACACAGATCAGCAGTCCACAATAGAAGCAGGTTATCCACAGAAGTTGACTGAAGACATTCATAGCTCATTATATTAATATGACTTTACTTTATATACCTCCATTTTTATACTTTTCTGCTGGATGGTTAAGAACAAGTTAAAGCAAGACCTGTATAACAAAAAATGTAAGTTTTGTATCAGATAAGGTCAGTCAGGTATCCTCAGGGTTTATCGTGTAACCCTGTACCTCACTTTGTAGATCCCTTGTCAGTGTCAGAGTCACGGCCATTGCTTGACCTATTTGCTTTCTGTGGAAGCCTGAAAGTTTTTTCTCCATGTGATTCTCCTTAGACACACTATATGTCATCGATTGCATTCTTTTGTGGCCCCATAATGTCCTTGACCAGAAAATTTGGGGCACTACTGAGTTCCATTATGTTACAGTACAGGTTCTCTTACGTCCTGAGTCTTCACTGACCTTGAAAGGCTAGGGCCAAAATGTTGGCTGACTTTGCAGCCTTTCTTTTTCTCCAGTTTTTGATCTGCAAACGTAGGTTGTTAACCCTCCAGAAGAGAAGTTTATTATTACCCTGCAACATATGCAGTTTAGTTTACCCACACTATTGTTTTCAGAAATATTGAGCCAGGTGTTACTCTTCTCAGAAGTATCTTCAGATGTTTCACCAGCACTGACAGGAATCCGGGTTTTTACTGTCTCCATGTTTTCAATTAGGAAAGATTTTTCTCAACTGTTTCAATGAGAACTACAAAGCATTCAGTGTCAGAGTCTTAAATATGAATTTAAGATACTTGAATGAAATGAACCACAAGAGTGGGATTTGGTGGCCCAAATCTGTAATCCCCTGAAAGGCTGAGGCAAGAGGAGTACAAGTTTGAGTCCAGACTGAGCAACTTAGGGAGATCCTGTTTCAAAATTTAAAAGACCTTGGAGATAGTGGGGGGCCCTGGATTGACTCCCCAGTACTGCCCCCCAGAATGTAATCTGTAACTAGAATGTTTAATGTTGGTGAGATAGCTTTGACCTAAACCAACTTGAATGTCATGTGTCCTGCCTGTCTTCATCTCTTTTTAATCTGCAAAGAGAGGACATCCTGTTTTGGCTTCTCACTGCTTTGCTTCATTCAACAGCATGAACACAACAGTGTCTGAGAGCCCTTTCAAATGTGACCCTGATGCTGCCAAGGCCATCGTGGACGCAGTACGTAGACCCCCCCTTTAGCAAGAGTGTGGGCAGGTGGATGCTGGGGATGCTCAGAGACCCCTGTTGTGCCTGATGCCATGAGTGGCTTAGCATTAGAATCTGTGACGCCTGCAGTAGCGTTTTACTGAAAGGGGAAGCTGAGGTATGGTCCTGGTCAACTGAAAGTTGGACAGACAGCAGTATCTGTTGAAAGTCAAAATAAGTCCAAAAGGTCCTGGTGACCGTAATGTTCTTCACAAAAGAAGAAATGGGAATTTATTTGGCTTGGTTTTCTGGCAAGGATCAAGGAAATTACCAAATTGTTGGTACCACTGCAGGACCATATTTATAATATGAGGAAAGACTATCCATCAAAGTAATAGTTTTGTTTTTACTTTCATGCGTTTTCATTTGTTTTGTTTTTTGAGAAAGTGTTTCTCTATGTAGTTCAGGCTGGCCTTGAACTCACTGTGGAGCCCAAGCTGGCCTGGAACTTATGGTGATCCTGTGCATTAGCATTAGAACCATGCTCCACCACACCTGCCTGTTCTATTTTTAATACTCTGAATTGAATGTACTAAGACCTAAGCTAGATCCTCTCAAATTACTTTCATTTATACTACCAGAAAAATGTAAACAAGAGACAATGAAGTCTTATGTCTTCATTATGGTCAAAGGACATTATTGATGAACCCAGTACATTTAGATTCATCTTTGTTTACATGTGAATCTTAACCAGGAAACTGGAAAGGAAAAGCCAGCGATTCAATATTGTAACTTTTTTTTTAATCTCTTTTTTAAGACAGGGTCTCACTATGCAGTTGAACTCAGTGACCCTCCTGCCTCAGCTTCCTGAGTGCTGGGATTACAGGCGTGTGCCACCACACCTGACTATCATAGCTTTTCATCAAGAACACTTTCTCATTTTTTTCTGTGTGTGTGTGTAAAGTAATTATGTATGCATATGAATTTTCTTCACCCTGTCAAAAATCATATATTTTATTATTCCCCAACATGACATTGAAAGTAAAGAGGTTTAACCGTGTTAGTATCTTTCAGCAGTGGACAGATCTCACATTTCTATATGTTATAAATTATTTGTTTTGCTTAAAACTTGGAGTGGTCTTTTATTCCAATTCTTTTGCAATTTTGTTCATATACTTCTTCTTTCCTCCCTGGAATTAGACTAACATCAACGTTTTAATCTTTTATTTTAGTTACCGCCACCATGTGACTCTGCTTGCACCATACCAACAGATGGTAAGATCAACATTAGGGTAAATGTTAAAAACTATGTATATGCAAGCAAAATTTTGTTTAGTTGACAATTATATATTTATGGGTACAGTGGGATACTTAGTTATGTTTCTCATATAGAATGGTTAAGTCAGGCAAATTAACAAATCTAACCTCACTTTTTTTGTGGTGAAACATTTTGAAATTACTACTGTAGGCATTTTGAAATATACCATGGGGCTGGGGGTGTCATTGAGTGGTAGAATTCATACTCGGGCCCTAGGTTCAATCCTCAGCCCAAGAAAGGGAAGAATGTGGGCAGGGAGTACACAGTTACTCCATGCAGTCGCCACTCTGCAGCAGATCTGTAGAGCTCTTCCCTCCCGTCTCATGACAGCTTTGTACCATTTGGGTCAGCATGTTTCTCCTTTTTCTGTCTATGTGCCCTGACACCAGCCCAGGACAACCACCACTTTTCTTTCAAGAATTTCAGTTTTTTTAGAGACCACGTATAAGTAAGATTGTTCAGTACTTGGTGTTTCTGTACCTGGTGTATTTCACATGATGTAACGTGTTCCAGGATCATGCATGTCATGTGTTTGTTTTTAATGTACAACATACCTATTGTAAGGAGGGTGGGGAGAGGGACAGAAGAGAAATAAACATTTTTGAGTTCCTTAGCAGTCTCTACTGTTTTAGGATAATTCTAGTTATCCTAAAAAACTTGAAAAGCAAATTTGAAGCTGATTATGGTGGTGCACACCTGTGATCCCAGCATTTGCAAGGCCAGATCAGGAGTCCTACAAACTCAAGGCCAGCCCGGGCCACATAGTGAGTTAGAGGCTGGCCTGAATTACACAGCAAGATTTTGTGTCAACACAACAACACAGGGTTTGATCCCTGTTGTGCCATGCCGGCCCTGTGCACCTGTAATCCCAGCGCTTGGAAGGCTGACCACAGGAGAATCACTGCAAATCTGATCTATGTAGTGAGACTCTGCAGACCATCTACTAAGCACAAAAAATAAATAAGCCAACAAATTTGAAAATCACATTATACTTGTAGCACCAAGAGTAAGGCATTTCCAGCCTAGGCTTGGTAGGACTTACCTGTATCCATAGGTGCTCTGAAGGCTGAAGCAGAAGAACCACGAGTCCAAAGGCCAGCCTGGGCAATTTAGCAAGCCGCTTTCTCCAAATAAAAATAATCAAAAGGGCTGGGAATGTGGTTCACTACTCCCTAGCTTCAATTTCTAGTAGTGCCTACCCCTAGCCCCACTACTGAAAAGAGAGAAAGGAGGCCCAAGCTAAAACTCCATGCTGAGATACCAGCATTTGTAGTAGTGTAACTGCATATATGTGTTTGAAAGTAGTTCCATAGCAGGATCCAGAGAACCAAGTACAGTATTCTGTGTTGCATCTTGAATGTGATTTTGATTCTCCACAGAGATTCTAATTTAATTTCATTTTCTTTTCTCTGAGTACAGTGGATAAGTGGTTCCATCACCAGAAAAACTGATGAAGTTCTTTAGAAGACAGCTGAGAGCCAGGCATGGTGGCGTATGCCTGTAATCCCAGCACTTGGGAGGCTGAGGCAGGAGGATTGACCAAAGTTCAAGGCCAGCCTAGGCTACATAGTGAGTTTAGGGGCAGCCTGAACTAAGCAAGACCCTGCCTCAAAAAAAAAAAAAAAAAAAAAAAAAAGACAAATTGATACTGCTGCTCATCTGGAATTATTAGATGCAAAAGTAGTAGCTTTTCAGAGCTCTTGATGTAGAGATCTCATCTGACTAAAGGCAGTTTGCCGCGACCAGTCCAGTACATTCAGAATGTGATCAGTCTGAAACCATTTTTCCTATCTCAGTGAAGGTACCTTTCAGTAGTTCATACTAAAGGATCACAGTGCTTGTGATTTGGAGGTCATTTGTGAATAGGTACATGTGCAGGTGAACACATACTGGATGTATATGTTACCATGTGTTAGAAAATAAAATTATTTTGCTGAAACTTGACTTTATGTTACTTTATTTTATTCTGAGCCAATGTTACCAAGAAGGTGTGGGTGTTTTTGTTGTTTCTATCAATGATCTTATAATTCAGTTTAAGAATTACTGGGTAAAAAGTGCTCATTTGGAGAAGTCCAGCAGTGAAATAAATCCCTTAAATTTATAGTCCTCTTTTGGCTTTTTTTTTTTTTTTTGGACCAGGAATTGAATCCAGGACCTCCATATGTGCCAAGCAGGTGCTGTGCCCCTGAGCTACACCCTCAGCCCCATTACTCTTGATTGTACGCTCTATTACCTGATTCCTGGCATCTTGCTCAATAGCAAAAGCTTTTTAACTTCTGCAATTTGAAGAGAAAGGTACCTTCTTTGTTGAAGGCTAAACTGATGCTTACATTTCTATGTCTTTAATGAACCACTTGGAGTTATCAACCAGAGCAGCTTAGTGATAAATTAATGGCCTTTGCCACTGGGCAGACCTAAATTTGAATCCTGGCCCATCTTTTTACTGGCTTTGTAGTCTTGGGCAAGTTACCTGCCCCTCAGACTTCCCTCATCTTGAAAACAGACTATTGTGTGATGGTGTAGTGTACATACAGGTGTTTCTCATTGTACTTTTTGGTTGAGGCAACCAGATGCACATGCAGTTATCATAAATAATACAGAAAACTTCTACATCTTGTCCAGTTCCCCCTAAAAATAGCACTTTGAAGAACTATGGTGTATCACATCTGAGACGTCGACATGACTCACAGCTCCTCTCAGATTCCCTATTTCACTTATACTAATTATTGGTCTTGTTCTGTACATGCAATTGCTTATGTAGGTCCATGCGTCCTACAGGACAGTGGGTAGGGCTGGCGTTACATGGAGCCCTCATGGGCCCTGTCCTGTTCTCCCCATACTCCTCCAATCCATGAGCTCTGGAAACCCCTAATCTGGCTTCCATTTGTCTAAAATTTTGTCATTACAAAAATGTTAGAGCCTGGGGGCAGGGGAGGTGACTCAGTGGAATAAGCATTTTCCTGGCCAGTGCAAAGGCCTGACTTCAATCTCCATTCCGCCAAGAAAAAAAAGTTAGAGCCAGACATGGTGGTGCACATCTGTAATCCCAGCACTCAGACGGCTGAGGCAGGAGGATCGCCATGGGTACCAGGCCAACCTGTGTTGCTTAGTGAGCTCAGGGCCAGACTGGAAAAGGGTTGATGTTTGGCTCTGTGCCTTTGTGTATATATTTTGCCATAAATTTGTCTGCAGCCTATGCCATAATAAAACTTCACTAGGATTTTAATAGGTGTTGTGTGAAACCTATAGATAATTGTGTTCAGAGGGCATTTTTGCTTAGGCTGCCACAACCATGTCACTTTCTGGATGGAACCAATAACAGCAGTCATGGAGAAGTTCTAGTATTTGGGTAAATAAAAAGTTTTTTTGTTGACTTAAAGCCAAAAGGAAACCCAAACTCCTTGGACCTTAGCCATTCTACAAATGGCTTTCTTAAGATTTGGCTTATTGCTAAGAACTGTCATTTGAGTATGTGTGACAGACACAGTCCCAGGAATAGCCTGGACAGGTTCAGTTATGACCGTCAGTTCCCTTAGTGCATTTCTGTTACTCATTTCTAGTTTGATTCCCGTATAGTCAGGAGACAATCTTAATTTTGATTCTTTTAAATGTGTCAAGGCTGTTTTATGCTGTCCTGAAGGGCTGGAGGGCTAGCACTATCAAAAAGGTGTCATGCTGTTGATGAGTATTCCGTGCTCCACTGTGTCCCCTCGGTCCTGCCCTGTAGGAGGGCAGCGCCCTGTAGGTGCACTACAGCATTGCCGAGTTTCTAACAGTTCTGAGTTGTTGAAGAGCAGGTGTGGAGATCCCCAGTTATAGCTGGGTCTGTCTCCTTGGCTTTTCAGTTCTTTCAGTGTTGTTTCAGATGTTTTGCGCTCTGTTGCTTGCTAAGGACATGCCAGTGTCCAGTCTTCGGGGGGGCCTGGCCCTTTGTTTTTTTTTTTTTTTTTGTGTGTGTGTGTTTTTGAGACAGGGTCTCACTATGCAGTTAAGGCTGGCCTTAAACTCACTTTGTAGCTCAGGCTGGTCTCGAACTCACAACAATCCTCCTGCCTCAGCCTCCCGAGTGCTGGGATCACAGGCATGCGCCACCATGCCCGGCTTGGGCCTGGCCCTTTGTCATCACATGATGACCCCTGGGCTTTTAACTTTCTTTACTCAGGGCTACTTCACTGACTACTACTGGTACAGCCACCTCTGCTTGTCTTAGTTTCATGATTGCATGATGTGTTTTTTCTATTTATCTACCTATATTGCTGAACTCAAAAGTTTGTTATAAGCAGCATATAGTTTGATCACATTAAAAACTTTTTTTACCAAGTACCAAGAATTGAACTCAGAAGCAGGCAGGTGCTTTTGCCACTGAGCTATATCCCCAGCCCAATCAGTTTTTTTCATTTAGGTATTGGGTACATGGTCTCACTAGGTAGCTCACTCTTGTAGTGTGGTCCTGCTGTTTTCAGCCTTCCCAGTGCTGGGATTACAGGCATGGACCACCATGCCTGGACTCAGTGGCCAGAGCACCCCAAGGGCAGAGCACCCCAAGGGCAGAGCTGGCTTGGCATGCAGGACCAGGGATCGAACCCTCCAATCACGTATTTAAAGTCTGCCATGCCTATCTGCCTTTTGATTAGTGTGTGTACATTATTTACATTTCAGATAATTTTTTAGGTAACATTTGGGGTTCATTCATTTTGAATTGGTAGGTTTGTGTCTTCCATCATGTCTAGGGATTGCTCAGCCATTCCATCCAGTACTTTCTGACCTCTTCTCTCTCTCTGGGACTCATGATATGAGCTGTTGTCATGCAGGTCTACCTGTGGGTTCTGGTGTTTTCCTCCTTTTCAGACTGGGTGAGTTCTGCTTGTAGCGATTCATTGGTGTCTCGTTGTACCCCAGGGAGAAACGAGCAGGAATGAGGAAAAGAGACAAGAGAGAGAGTTGGGTCAGGTGGTGGCCTGTCTACTTTGTTGGCAAAGGACCCGAAGAACAGCAGGAGGGCGTTTCTTTCTATCTTTGCAGTTAATATTAGGCAGGGTGCTCTCCATGAGACTGAGGTAGCTTCACCACTGTAGGCACCACGGCCCTGTCCTGCCCTCACCTTTCCACTTTCAGTGGCTCACAATATCTGCTGTTCTGTGCTGAAGTTCAATTATTCTATCCTCTGTCAATTCTGCGTTCAAACCTGTCCATCAAATTTTTCATTTCCTTGTTCAAAAGGAAAGTCAGGGGCAGAAAAGGAAGGGAAAAGAACAGCATGAGAAAAGGACAAAATGAAAACAAGCTTTAGAAATGAGGGGGGGGAAATCCAGGTCTATTATGTATGGGTACAAATTCCCTCTAATGAGTGTGATCATTATATCTGAATTGTACCAATAACCTTAATAATTTCTTTCATTTCCATTACTAGGGCCAGGGAGATGGCTCAGTGGAATAAGTGTTTACTAGTTTCCAGTTCTATGATTTCCATTTAGTTCTTCTAAATAACTTATGTTTCTTTGCTGAGAATTTCTAGTTTTTAATTTGCTTTGGGGGAATTTTTCTAGTTGACAATGCTTTTTTTTTTTTTTTCTTTTCTGAAACTGGGGATTGAACTCAGGCCCTTGCACTTGCCAGGGAAGTGCTTATTTCACTGAGCCATCTCCCCTGCCCCCAACAATGCATTTTTAAAGCATCTGCTTTAAAAGATTGTCAGGATTCCTTAGCCTGGATATCAGTTGATTTTCTTTATTCAAATTGAGCTTACTGGCTCTTTGTTAGGATAGCTAATTGTCAGTAGTGTTCTAGGCATTGGCTGTTCTGTTGAGAGAGGGTCTCACTCTGTAATTCAGGCGGGCCTAGAATTCACAGCAGTGCTCTTGCCTCAGCCTTGCTAGTGCTGAGGTTTCAACAGGCACCATCACACTGGCAGGGTCTTGCCTGTTGGGTAGCGTTATGAGGCTCCTTGCTGCCCTGCTGTTCTGGTCTGGGGATCTCAAACTTGTTCGATGTCTTAAATCACCTTTCAGAAGACTCCTGATTGTCTCTTGCCATTTCCAGACTTTATAGTGTGCTTAGTATGTTCTCCAGGCTAAGGATAAACAAGTCTATGCCACATTTGTCACCAGCATCCAGATTTTAATATTCCTTATTCTTTTGCAAGTGCTTTTCTTTTTTGAGACAGGATCTTGCTATGTAATCCAGGCTGACCTTAAATTTTCCTCGATCTTCCTGCCTCAGCCTCTCCAGTACTGGGATTAGAGGCCTACCACACCCAGCTGCTCTTCTATTTTTAAACCATGTATCAGTCTTGAATTTACCCTCCCTCCTTTCTTTTATTCCTTTCTTGATTTTTTTGAAATAAAGTCTCACTGTGTTCTTAAGGCTGGCCTTGCATTCATGTGGACCCTTCTATCTCAACCATTGTTCAGCGTGCTGGACGATAGGCGTGGGCCGCCACACCTGGATTTCTAAAGTTATTTCTGTTAAACTAATAAATGAGCTTTCTAATGAAGATTCTACAGTGAGGGAGTTGTCCCATGTGTGCCATCCACCTGTGTTTACAGGAAGGAAAGGGGTGAAGTAGTGCAGGAGGAAGGTGAGTACTAGGTCCTGTGCCGGGGCCTCTGTAGAAAGCTGTCTCTCTTCTGTTAGAGCAAAGAGCAGTGTAATCCTGTGTTCATTTGCTCAGGACGCCATGACTACATCACTTACTGGGTAAAGCCCATAACAGCTGTCAAGGAGAAGCTCTGGGTATTTGGATAGAATTTTCTATACACTAAAGCCACCAAAGAAACCCGCTTTCCCAGGACTTGGCACTTTCATTTAGATAGCTGGGGGTGTAGTGACGGACACCGTCACTGTAATGGCCTAGACAGGTTCATTTAGGATCATAGGTTCTCCTAAGTCCTGCTCACAGGGAGTCAGTTCCAGCCTTGGGTAAAACCCTGCCCAAAGCCACCCAAGTGGCACATGGTGGCACAGGACATAGGCCTGGTCTTGTGCTGAGGCAGCCTTTCCTGCTGCTATGCAAGAGTTCTGCCCTTACCCTCATCATTACTGGGTTCTTAATAATTCAAGCTGCTTTAATTATTCCTCTTTTGTTCTCACTGTTTCCAATGGTTTATAGCCCTTTCTCTTTGGGCATAACTTTATTCCTTTGGAATTATTTTCTGAGGGTAGATACTCGGGGAGTAGCTTGCAAGATCATGGGATACAGATTTGTGTTCCTTTTACTTTGCTTTCTGCAAGAGTTTTGCCAGTGTGCAGGGCAACACAGGACTGTATTTTTCCCCATAGTCTTGGTCATCCAACAGGCCTGACTGATACTGTGCCTGGTCTGTATTACCTAAGCCTTACTTTCCCGCCTGCACAGCGGTGAAACCACCCAGGGATGGAGATGTGCAGAGAGACCTGCTCACGCAGAGTCCCGGTGGGTGCTTGCTCTGAGCAAACTTCACAGCGGCAGTCCCAAACACTGGCTGTGATCTGTGCATTTTTTCATATCGGGGATCCTGAAACTGGTTGAATCATGTAAAAGATCGAGAATTTTTTCGCCCTTTTTTTCTTTGAGACATAGACTTTCAATATTGAATCAATCACCACATGGTATGTTGCTGCCTCAGTTGACCTTTAGATTGTTCCACTGGTTATTTATGAATTTTTTTGGCAGGGTACCAGGGATTGAATTCAGGACCTTGTGTTTGCCAGGCAGGCACTTATGCTGCTAAGCTATATTTCCAGCCCCTATTTCTGAATCTTTCAAAGCAACAGAAAATGCTCACCAGGAGCAAGATTAAGCAATAGGGACTTGGAACATAACTTAGTGGTAGAGCATTTTTCTAATGGGCAAATCCATGCCTCCAATTGGCAGCACAAAAAATATATGCAAAGCAATGAGCATCATAAGGTCATGTGCACATCTGAATTTAAAAACAAGCCTGGGAGCGATCTGGCACCATCTATCCACATTTTAAATTCATACTCTGCGTTTGACACGGCAATTCTGAGCACATCCGCCAGAGTGGTCAATGGCGCAGAGAGCACAGAACAGCTTTGTTCATGATGCAAAACTGGCAGATCTCTCAGTGGCCCCCAGGGAATGGCTGAACACGCAGTCCCCAGCGTGCAGCAATGAAGGTGAGCTAGAGGCATGGGCTGGCATCAAAGAGAGCTTCGAATTAAAGCCACGAAAGAAGAAAGCTGTAGAGCTCTAGAACAGCAGGCGGTGCCCTGTGGGCCGAAGCCTGCTTTGTAAATACAATTTCGCTGGACAGAAGCCATGTCCCTTGTGTAGCTTACACACTGGAAGCTTACACACATTGCACTTACACATTGTTTGCAGCTGCCCTTGTGCTGCGATGGAGAGCTTAGCACTAGGACAGGAATGCGGTGGTCCCAAGGTCAGAAATGTTTACAATGGACCTTTTACAGAAAATATCGGCTGATCCCTGTTCTGCCCTCTGATCCTATTTGTGCATTATGAAGGAGGTGTGGGGGAAGAGAGGCAGCAGTGCTAAGTTTGTGAGGGAACCCCCAGCCACAAAGGACATAGCCACCTCTGGGAGGTGGGTGCAGCAGCGAGCAAGGAAAAGCGGGGTCTGATAGGTTTTAGAGGCAACAGCAATGGCAGCGGCAGTGGAGCAGCAGAGAAGCTGAAATAAGGGGAGGAAAAGCCTTTATTAACTCTAAACACACAGAGAAGACCAAGGGCAGGAAGAGGGCAGATTCTTGGACCCTAGGCAGGTAGCCTAAGACTTTATGGACTTTTGCCAGGGGTGGAGTTTGAGAGGCAGGATTAGTGACAAACCAGGAGCTGATTGGAGGCTCCCTTGTGTGAGCAGGAAACGTAAAAGGAAGTTGTACCAGGGCTGGAGTGGGGAAGGAGGAAGTGGTCACTGGGAAGAGGAGCTGTTGCTTTTAAGGGCTTCAGCCATATCAGACGACCACCATAATAATTCAGCAATTCAGACTAGGCCCATAACCTCTCAGAGTTCCTTTCACTTTCTGAGTTTCTGTACTTTTTGAGTTGTTTTTCCAAAACAACTAGACTAGAATCTAGACTAGAATCTGGAGGTGCTGGGCCCAGAAACCCTTGTTTTCCTTGTTGTTGATGTTATTTTGAGACATGGTCTTACTAAGGTAGTTCAGGTTGGCCTTCAACTCCCTAGGTAGCCCACGGAGTAGAACTGGACTTGAACTCACCAGAATCCTCCTGGGTACTGGGATCACAGGTGTGCACCATATCCAGTGTGAAATCCACTTTTCAACAGTTTTCCCAAGTGCTTCTGATATTTCCTGATGTCTAAAATTACTGTGAAATGATTCAAGAAAACAGGGTATAAGATTTCTCTGGTTTTTTTTTTTCCTTTAAAGGTATGTGGTTGTTACAGAATCTCATTACGCAGCTCAAACTCATAGTGATCCTCCTAATCTCAGCCTCCCCAGCACTGGGATTACAGGCATGTGCCACCATGTGCAGACTCTGGCCAGATCCTGAGGGCAGGGCCTGCACAGCACGTGGTGCTGGGGATCAAACCCTGGTCCCTGAGCTCGCCTAAGCAGATGCTTTAGACCACTGAGCTATCTCCCGGCCCTTCTCTCTGTTTTTAGTGACATGACTCAGCAAAGGTCTCCAGTGGCCGCTGCGACCAGGACAGGGCGTGAGGCTTTCTGAGCAAGGCTGCTGCTGTGGCTCTCTGTGCCACATTCCCACTCACTCAACAACTCTGTGAGCCACAGGCTCCCAGAGGGAGGCGGCATCAGAAGCCTGCATGCGGCTGAGGCCTCTGAGCACCTGCCTGGTTTGGACCTGGCCCTAGCTCAGGGCTGGAAGCGCATATGGAAGAACACCATCCCTGCCCCTCTGCACCTGTGGTGACGTCTCAGTCTTCCCCTTCTGCTGCTGTTCACCTGGCTTCAAGCCACAGGAACCTGCTTCACTTTGTGAGGTCACTTAAGGAAACCAAGGCACAGCTGAGTCTCCTGCAGCACCCAACTCCACACCACCAAAGGGCAGCCTTTGCCTGCCCAGCCTGCAAGCCTCCCATGCTCGGGCCCTGGCTTCAGGCAGCCCGCCATTGCTGGTGGTATGAATGTTTAATGGGACATGTGGCTTGTTGCTTGTTGTGAAGATGGGGTCGCTGTCCTCACAGCCCATAAAAATAGACCATGGCACAGAAGTCGGGGCCTCTCCTAAGGTCTGTGAGCTCATCTGGTTCAGGGGTCCCCGCATGGGCACCTCAGATCCCCACCCTTGGGCACTGTGCCAAGGTCAGGCAGAGTGTAGTCAAGGCCTCCTGATTGCTTCGCAAATGGTTTTCTCTCTTGCATTGTTCGATTCCTTTTTTGAGTACTGGGGATTGAACCTCTAGGCTTTCTACTGAGCTATAACCAACTATTTATTTTTTTTAAATTTCTGCTGAACATGGTGGCACACATCTGTCATCCCAGCCCTTGGGAGGCCAAAGCAGGAAGATCACCTCAAGTTCAAGTCCTGTCTGAACTACATAGTGAGACCCTGTCTCAAAAAGATGGAAAAAAAAAATTAAGAATTTTGAGATGGGGTTCCACTAAGGTGTCTGGGCTGGGCTCACACTTGCCCCCTCTTGCCTCAGCTCCCCCAAGTGCTGGAATGACAGATGTGCACCACTATGCCTGCTTCAGGGGGGCTGTCCAGCATGACTTGGCGGCTGTGTCTTTTAAGATGGCAGAGCTGCAGCTGGGTGACTGTCCAGCTCCACAGAGGCCTTGCATCGGTGTCAACATAGAGAGATGTGTGGCTTTGCCTGTAATTTCAGCACTTGGGAGGCTGAGGCAGGAGGATCAGTGTGAGTTCAAGACCAGCCTGAGCTATAAAGTGAGCCATTATCAGCCTGAACTACATAGTGAGACCCTGTCTTACAATTGTTTTTTAAATATATAAATGCTGGCTGTGCTATAGGTGCACGCCTATAATTTCAGCACTCAGAGGCTGTTACGGTTTGTGTCTAGGTGTCCCCCCAAGGCCTCATGCAGTCATGGGCAGTTTCTAGAGTTGGTGATTAATTCATTGTCCAATGCTGGGATTATGGGTGTGAGTGCTACCCTGGTCCTGGAGCAAATAATCTGCATACAAATAAAGGAAGGAAGAGAGGCTTGCTAGCTGTCACAGCTGCTGCCCTCCCTTTGCTCTTTGCTGTTTTCCGAGGCCATGAACAGCTGCCCTCTGCCCTGTGCCACTCTGCCTGGCAGCCAGCTGAGTATGGACTGGAACCTCCACTAACTCTGAGCTAAATAAACCTTTCCTCCTCCTTAATTTCAGGTGTTGAGTATTTTGTTCCAGGAATGAGGAAAAAGTAATTAAGACAGAGGCTGTGGTAGGAAGGTCTTTATGAGATCAAGGCCAGCCTGGGCTACCTAGTGAATTCAAAGCCAGCCTCAACTATATAGTGAGACCCTGTTTTAAAAAACAAATAAATAACAATAAATTAAAAAATAGTCAATACTATATAAAATGACTCAATTAATTATATAATGAAAATAGGAAAAAGTTTATTTAACCAACCTTCTATGCTTTACCTTTTGGTTTATTTCCAGTTTTCTGTGGTTTCAGTCAATTATATCTTTACAAAAAAAAAAAAAAAACTTGGAAAATATCTCTGATTTTTCCCCTGAAGATAAATTCCTAGAAGTAAAATGCAGGCTGATCAATAGGCGCTCTTACAAAGATGTTGACCCATACCAAATTGTCCTTAAGAAAACTGACTAGTGGCTGGGCATAGCAGCACATACCTGTAATCCCAGTGCTTGGGAGGCTAAAGGTGGGAGGACTGCTTCGAGTTTGAGGCCAGGCTGGGCTACGTAGTGAGACCCTGTCTCAAAAAGATAAGAAGAGGAAGGAGGAAGAAGAGGAGAAGGAGGAGGAGGAGGGGGAGGAAGAAGAGGAGGAAGAAGAGAAGAAGGAAGGAGAAGGGAGGAGGAGGTGGAAGAGAAAGAAGAGGAGGAGGAAAAGGGGGAGAAGAAAGTAAGAAAGCAGCCAGGGCTTGTATGTGAAGAACAGTCACATGCCCATTGAAGGGGAGAAAGCTTGGTGACTTGGGAGAAGCCTGGGCCGCTTCTAGGTCACCTTTGGAGGTCTTGAACAAACAGTCTCTGACAGTATTAGGTTGGAGGATGCAGAGCCCAGGTAGAAGGAATAGCTCAGAATATTCCCTGATCTGTCTAAAAAGGTGGATTGTGACAGACCTAGCAGTTAGTTTCCACACTTCCTTTGCAGTAGAAAGTGCAGGGAAGAGGGCAAGGGGGTGGGCTACCAAGAGCCCGAGAGCTGCAGCCTAGCAGGGCACACAGCGCAGCTCTCCTTAAAAACAGGAGTCCCAGTGCAGTCCCCTCTTAAGGACCCTGCTACTGCCCTGTTTGAAGATAAAAATAAGAAGAAAGGGTGGTACATGCCTGTAATCCCAGCACTTGGGAGGCTGAGGCAGGAGGATTGTTGTGAGTTCGAGACCAGCCTGAGCCACAAAGTGAGTTTGAGGCCAGCCTGAACTGCACAGTGAGACCCTGTCTCAAAAAAGACAAAAAAAAAAAAAAAAAGAAGAAGAAGAAGAAAGGGCTGGAGATTCAGTTCAGTCACACACACACACACACACACACACACACACACACACACACACACCTTAGCCTATTAAGTGTGCTTCTCCCCACCTAGCAATGCCTAATTGGCCCTCAAAAGAATGCTATAAACTCGTGGTGTGGTGTTGTCACTGCACACCAGACTGAGCTGCAGCACCTGCTCAGGCCAGCTCCCTGCCCCGTCAGGAGACCTCTCCTGCCTAGGGCAGTGGAGTCTGAGGCTGTGTTCCTAACAGCTCTCGGGGTGGCAAGGGAAGGCTTGATGGATTGCGGCCACACCTGCACTTCTCCTGTGGGCCCCCCTTGCTCTGCTCCGAGTGCAGCCTCCTGTTGAGCCCCCACCACCAGCAGGCCGGACTGGACAGGCCTTCCGGCCGGCTGGCCCAATGCTGCTCTGAGCTAAGGCCTGGGGTGGCCTTGCACAGGTGCACACTCTGCCTTCCAGGAGATCACTGTGGAGGGACAACGTGTTCATCTGCTTTTCATCCTGCAGACAAAACACCTGCGACTCACCGGGGAGGGTTTATTCTGACTTGCAGTTTCAGATGCTAGCATCCACGGTTGCTGCTTCTACAGAGGTGTGTGCCACAAGAGAGCCAGGAGCCAAGAGAGGAACCAACAGCCAGAGGGAAGGGCTGTGGCTTCCTTCACTCTGCTCCCTTCACAAGGCTCCACCTCCTGTTTCCATGATGTACAGACACCACCACTGTTGTAACCCAAAAATCAAAAACCAGACTCAAGTTAAAAGCACTTTATTTAGCTGAGCTCAGCGGCAGCACCCACTCTCATCTCCAACTAGGTGCATGCTGAGGTGGGGAGGGACAAGGGTTTTTAAAGCTGAAAACCACGAAGTGAGTGGTCTTGCAGCCTGAGAGAAGTTCAGCAGAGGGGCAGGAATCAAGGCAATCCTAAGAACAAAGGGTTACATTCTTGAAACACTTAGGTACAATTTTAGAACAAGCAGTTACAATTTGTTTTAATCACAGATTGAACATATTGTCTGGTTGGAGATTTTAATAATTAACAGTTATAATGGAAACTTATTGAGCTATATGACAACACAATGTGGCTGGACACAAAATGGAATTACATAGGTTATAACAGAAACGTGCAGATTTGTATAACAAAATAGCTGCTCTAATTACAAAATGGAGACGCTTATACAGGTTGTAACATTCCCCACTGGTTTTTGTAACTGAGTCAAATCATTGACTCACTGGGGTCATATATATGTAGGTATCCAGAATAGTCTCTAATTTTTTTGACAAATCTCTAAAGCCAATTTTTTTTGTTATATTATACACCAATTGTTTTACATGTTGTTCTGTTATTTTACCAAAGAACAGGTTTTAACAACATTAAATATCATAGCATACGCTTCAATCTCAAGTCTTAAGTGCTTGGGGCCCTTTGTGGTGATGTTTTATCAAATTATTTAGACATGGAGTCACCACTGTTAATCTACTCAAAGAGCAAGGAACATTAGCTAACAACAAAGCCTGAGTAGATGGGATTTTAGAACCCTAGAGCAGGCAATATCTCCTGTGTCTCCATTGGTTTTTTGTTCTTTGAGCTTGCAGGAGACAAAGCTGAAGAAACAAACATGCATGGGTCAAATAATCATAACAGGATAATTATGAAAAAGACATCAGAACTTTTTGTAGGTCCATTAGCAGAGCCACTGGCTGGGTAACTGACAAATATTGTATATATTACCTGGGTTTTTGGAATCTTTTAAGAAAGAACAAATTTTCTGAAAAATTACAGCATGTATAATCAAAGCACAAGCATTTGAGCTAACAGGTAAATGTATAAACTTTTTGAGGCAAGCAATCATAACCCACTAGCTCTTAGACTCCTTTATTTTTAGAGCCTGACAGTTTGTTATAAGTCCCTCTAGCTATACTTATAATTATCTATAAATTTTGAGAACATATGAGAACCAGATTAAAAACTTATTTTTACTGTCAATGCTTTTAAGTAATTTAAGTACAGTTTGGCATATTTTCCTAGTTACACCTGTGTTTACTATCAGCATGAAATACCTGAGTTACATCAGAAGTCAACCTGGCTAATACATTTATCATCAAATACATGGTATTTAGTCAGATTAAACCAATGTCCCATTCAGTTTTGGGTATGGCCCTATTGTAATCAAGGGGCACCATAGAGGGGTTTATCCTTTTAACACTGTGGCTGTGAGGTTTATGTTTTAAAGACAAGGCCTGGCTCTATCTATAGGTATCTATAGGTCCAAAGCTATTGGACCTATTGTGTAGCCAGTGTCTCTAGAACTTTCTTATGGTGACAGGATTTTATCTGTACATGAACAATATATCTTGGTTTCAGCTGAAACAAGACGACGATGACTGGAACGTCAGGGTTGGAGAAAGACAGAGCCCTGTGCCAATATCCAGCAATGGGATGGGTCTTCCTTTAGTCGTGATTACTCAGGGCTCCTCCATGGAGAGGACAGGTAGAGATGACAGTCTGCCCAGAGGGAGGAGGCGGCCCAGTGCCCTTCAGTCCTACTGGGCCATCTGGGAAGCTGTCTGAGCTCTGGGACCTCCGCCTCAGAGTGCGGTCTCACTTCTAGTGGCTGCCTTGGCAGTCAGGGCATGGCTTGTGGCCCCTTAAGGCAGTCCCTCTTACAATGGCCTGGCTTCTGACAGCAGTAGCAGATGAACCTCATCAATAGATGAACCCCATTGTCGTTGAGATCTTCTTGGAGCCAAGAGAATTAGACTTAGGGTCTGTTTTGAGGCCGCAACAAAAGCAGTCATTTTTTATCTCTTTGCTTTTTTTCCAGTTTCAATTATGGGACATTGTTTTTTAATATCTGAAGCTGACTGAGTAATGAACTTATCTGTAAGAGTAATCTGTCTCTCTACTGAATTAGCATCTCAAGAAGTATGCTTTACATTTTACATTTTAAGAAATCAGAGGGGTGTTTATCTTTTTCCTGGTAAATAGCTAAAACTTAAAATAACTACAAGGCTTAGTTTTACAATCTCCTGCCTATTAGGCCAGCAAGGGTCTGACTGCTTGGGCTCCAGTGGGAGCAGGTGGTTCCCATTACAGCTAAACCAAGATAGACCGGCTGTCTATCTTCTGGGTGTTTAAAATTAACAATATGACATTTATCTCCAAATGTAACATCAGCTTATAATGCTGCCTGCTTTTTCACAGAGGTCAAAGCTTGGTTTCAGGCTAACATTACATTTAGAAGCCCACCCTTCTGAAAGGCAAATAGAGGAAACCCTACTTCCAGCAATGGTGGGCAAGGCTGTGATTAAGGCCATCTTATCCAAGGGTCTCCAAAGGTCAGGAAGCAGCCTTCGGCACCTGAACAGCCTGGTTCTCCTGGAGCCCACATCTATATTTCAAAACTAGAATGACTTTCTTAAAGCAAACAAACTCTGAACATAAGACTACTGGTCTGGTGACAGGAGTCTTAAACAAGGAAGCATAACTATTGTGTAAAAAAGTCGATTTGAAGTGAGTACTTTTTAGGCTACAAAAGTCTCTTCTAGAGATGGATAGAACCATTGGCTGGAGGATTTGGCCCTGTGCACTGAACCAAATCTTTAGGCACTCATTTTTCATCTGATCAGCTAGGAAAACAATTTTATTTATTTATTTATTTAAATTCCTTTATTTATTACAGTGTCTCGCTACACATCATGGATCCTTTGTTTGCGGGGGTGGGGGGTGAGCTCAGCCCGCCCTGCGGGGAGGGGCTGGCATGGCATGTGGTGCTGGGGCTAGAACCGTGGTCCCTGAGAGGCGCTCTAGACTGCTGAGCTATCTTGCCAGCCCGGTAAACAATTTTAGCAACTGGACAAGATTTAAACTTGAAGCTCACAAGTGAAACTTACATTTGTCATCTAGCAATCAAATTTTACATATTGGTAAAAACATTACTTTAAGGTTGACAAAAATCTCTTTTTGCTCTTGATGTGTAACACACAGATGTAAATTATTTCCTTGACAGCCGCTGCAGAATGCAAAACTATTGCAAGCTGCCTCAGCCTGATTTCTAAAGCAGTGACTCATTAAGTTGCTCTATTGAAAAGCTCAGAATTCCTAGTTTACTAGCAGAAAAGGAGAAAAGGTATAGTAGGTAAGTGGAGATCTTTCAGTGGTCAAGAGCCAGTTTCCACCAAGCACCTTATAGTAAAGGCTTTATAAAATCTATAATTTATCTCTTACCCATCCAAATGATAACTAAAGTTAGGAGAAAATGTTAAATTTTTCTTCACACTGAATGTGTTTTGGTCCCATAACTGTGCTGCTTTTGGAGATAGCTCCTTCTGGTGTCACCCAGAAGATGGTTCTCTCCACTGTGTCTCAGGTTTAGCCTCCTGAAGGAATCGTGTCCAGAACACTAAGCTGGGACATGGCTTTTCTATGTGTCCTCCTGGACGGGCATTTTTTTTTTTTTTCCTCATCTGACCCAGAGATGGGGTATGTGTCCTTTTTAAAATGACTTCCCTGTCTTTGGCATTAACAAACACTGATTTTCTAAAGGCTTTACTTAGTTGGAACAGTCTGTAGAGTTTTTTAATTTTACATGCCTCTAAAAAGAAAAGTACAAAGAGGTGGGAAAATTAGGAGTAAGGTTAAAGAAAGGAAACTGAAACAGAGTGGGCCTGACATTCCCTCTAGCATGTAGAGGGGGATCAGAACCAGTCCATCCCAGTGAAACCTGTCCTCCAAGTCTTAAGACGGTTGTCAACCTAATGTCATCTAATTGGCAAAAGAAGTCCCATGTTTTATGTACAGGCATGTAAATTTTTTAAGTCTGAGCTAGATTTAAAGGTCCCATTTTATAGAAGTTTATGTTCAAATGCAACATATACAAGTACAAAATAATCAAAAAATGTCCTATTAGAGAAATACCATAACCTTATAATATTTTTATGTTTTAACTTTGATTCATCAACACATTTTGACTAGTATTTTAACAACTGCATAAGGAATTTATCTGTGTACCAGATGACAGCAGAACAAGCAGGCTCTGACAGTCGGAGGTCACAGCCGCTTCCTATCAGTCGGAACTCCCAGTGCGACCATGCAGGGTCAGCCGATCATCCGGAGACAGTGTCCAGAACAGCAAACCTTGAGTCATCTCAGGGGGTCATGGACAGATCAATCCAGGCCTGAATCAGGATATGCCAGATTTTTGAAGATGAGTCTGGGGAAGGGGGTCAGCAGCAGACGATGGAGGATGTTGGCTCCAAGTCCTTCTGGGGGGCTAGGAAGGGGGATTCCTAGAGGGTTGGGGGTAGGGGTTAAGGGGGTCAAGAGAGGGGGAGTGGGCCGCAGTGTGGTGGTGGTCCATGGCCTTGATAAATTTTCTGATCCAAGAAGGTGGGTCCTGGATGAGGTCAATCCAGACTTGTAGTAGATGATCTGATCTGGGTGGACAGGCGGGTCAAAAATGACAACGCAGGTGGCCTGGCAAGCGAGCTGTGGAGAGAACAAAAGTGCCCTCCAGAGGCCAAGAGACATTAAAAGAGGGCCATTCAAATTCACAGAAAAGCCTGCAATTTGCCAGGAAAGACAGGTTCTCCAAATCCTTTGGCTCGGTCTCTGAAATCTTTAAAATGGTTAAGAACCAAGGTAGAGGTGTTAGTGACACAGAAGACTCTTGTCCCATTGATGGTTGGGGACGGACAAAAAGACAAACACAAATAGAGCAAACAAAAACAAACAACAATCACAGGGCTCTGCGACTGTTAAAACAGTCAGAGTATAGAGGCAGAGGAGCCTCTCTGTCTCCCAAATCTGCTTTAACCAAAACCGAAAGTCTCATGAACCTAGTCTGGCCCGAGCCAAACTGAAAAGTTCCATGAAATAGAACAAATGAAACTTTTAGACCAAAAGCAGAACCAAGCAAAACAAATGAAACTTTTAAAACAAAAAGCAGAACCCAAGTTTAACGGAGGACGTCCCAGTCCGCCGCGGGAGGGACACCGAGGTCCGTCCGCCCAAATTCAAGGCCAGGAAAATAAACATAGAAAGAAAAGAAGGTACCTGGAAGATGAGGCGCCCACCAAAAATCCTTGGAGATGTAGAGGTTCCGAGGGTTGAGTCCAGGGGTGGTCCCCCATCAGAGGGGTCCTGGGTGAGCCCCCAAATGTTGTAACCCAAAAATCAAAAACTGGACTCAACTTAAAAGCACTTTATTTATTTATTTATTTATTTATTTATTTATTGCAGAACTAGGGATTGAACTAAGGCCCTTGAGCTTGCCAGAGAAACACTTATTCCACTGAGCCATCTCCCCTGCCCCAAAAGCTGAGAACCACAAAGTGAGTGGTCTTGCAGCCTGAGAGAAGTTCAGCAGGGGGGCAGGAATCAAGGCAATCCTAAGAACAAAGGGTTACATTCTTGAAACATTTAGGCACAACTTTAGAACAAGCAGTTACAATTTGTTTTAATCATAGATTGAACATATTGTCTGGTTGGAGATTTAATGATTAACAGTTATAATGGAAACTTATTGAGCTATATGACAACACAATGTGGCTGGATACAAAATGGAGTTACATAGGTTATAACAAAAACGTACAGAGTTGTATAACAAAATAGCTGTTCTAGTTACAAAATGGAGTTACAAATCTAGTTACAAATCTAGTTACAAATTGCAGGTTATAACACCCCCAAATGATGACTCATCAACTGGTAAAGTTGGATGAAGCCAGAGCCCGCCACTATCCAGTCACTTTCTGCAAGCCCCACCTGTGAAGAGACATTCAAGGAACACTGCCAATCTAAATCACAGCACACAATAAAAACATTGTAGAAGAATTTGAAGCCTCCTACATTGCTGGCGGGAATGTAAATAGTTGGGAGCTTGCAATTGCTCCAATGGTTAAAGAGGTATACAGCCCAGCAATTATACCCCTAGGTACATGCCTAAGAGAACACATGTTCAAACAAAAACTGTACACATGTGACAATGTTATTCAGAACAGCTAAAGAATGTAACTACTCTAAATCCACCAACTGACAAATGTATCAATAAAATGTGGGAGATGTACACAGTGGTATATTACTCACCCATCAAAAAGAACGAAGTCTATTATATGGTATGGATGAGAAGTGAAAAACATGATGTTAAGGAATGAAGACAGACACAAAAGGTCATGTAGCATAGTTTTTATTTACATGAATTCTATAACAGTCAAAAGTATGGAGACAAAGAGGGAAGGGGGTGAGGGGAGATGATCTGAAGTAACTTAAATAGATTTTTTAAAGAGGGGAGTGATGGTGAAAATAGCCCATATTGATGATAGTTGTGGTCATAAAAATTTGTGAGTATACTTTAAAAGTATTGAATTTTAATACTCTAAGTGGATGAATTTTGCCAGGCACTGCGGCACATACATAATCCCAGAACTTGGGAGGCTGAGGCAGAAGGATCACTGGGGGCTTAAGGCCAACCTGAAGTACACAGCAAGACCTGTTCTCAAAACAAAGCAGAACCTTGTGAAGGTTCTGTGTTCAATACTCAACCCTGAAAAGAGAGGGGGTGAGTTCTACAGTACATTAATTATATCTCAAAAGAGCCAGTACCCAAAAAAATACTGCTGGCTGAGCATAAGTGGTCTGCGATGTTAGCAAGCAAGCAGAGGCGCAACACGAGAGAAGCTGTGTAGAAAAGGCCAGCCGTGAGAATTTGCTTAGCCCAAGTCCTGAGCAACAGGTGGGGAAGACATTGAAGGACCACCCAGACAGAGGGAAAAACCTGTACATGGAGGGAGGGAGGGAGAGAGGGAGGGAAAAAGGGAGAGAGGGAGGGAGGAAAGAAGGCAGGAAGGCAGAAGAGGACCGTGGTGGTAATACTCAACATTTACCAAATGTTCTAAAATTAAAACCATTCGTGTGTTGTACATAGTGACTCACCCCTGTAATCCCAGCAACACTTAGGAAGCTGAGGCAGGATAGTGAGTTTGAGGTGAACCTGAATTACATAACAGGACTCTGGAGGTCAGGCATGATGACACATGCCGGGAATCCTAGCACACAGGACAACAAGGCAGGAAGAGCTCTGTGAATTTGAGGCCAGCCTGGGCTACATAGTGAGTTCAAGGCCAGCCTGGACTCTAGAGGGAGACATTGTCTCAATATAAAAAGAAAAAGGCCATTCAAAATTTGAAAAACAAAAATAAAAGCTCACCACTTTCTGGGGTTAATTTCCAATACTACCAACATAGAATAAAAACAAAACCAACACATACCCACAATTACATTTTTGATTACCTAGGCTGTCTCAATCTTTTTGAAAATTAAGATATAATAGGAACATTTACTGAGAGCACTAGGAAAACAGCCCTACACACAGCAATGCATGCTTTGCTTATGGGGTGCTTACAGGGTGAGTGGAACCTCTGTTAGGTAGCCCAGGCGGGTGAGCAGAGTTTGCAGTTCTGTGAGATTCTGCCCTGTGCTTCGTCCTTCCTCCCCAGACACTCAAGTCATGCCAAGGCGTGAACTTCCCCACCTCTTGCAAGCAGGGACCCTTCAGAGCCAGGGACCCCATATGTTGTGGGGACTGGGAGACTTGCGCCTCCAGGCTGCAGACATTCTGGCTCCCTGCCCCTGGTTTGGCCATAGCTGATGGCCAAACTGCAGGATGTAAGTGGGGCGGAGGCGGTGAGCTGGTCCACCAGCCCTCTGAGGACTGCTGCAGGGCCAGAGGCCATGCTAGCTTCTTTCTGCATGTACCTGGATCGATTCCTGTACTTTGTTCTGATCCATTGGCCTGGCTTTTTATGTACCACCTTCAACTAATATGGAGGCTCAACCGAGTGTGGTGGCACAGGCCTGTAACACCAGCACTTGGGAGGCTGAGACAGGGGAATCACTGCAAATTCAAGACCAGCCTGGGGGGGCGGGTGCAAAAGCAGGCACAAGGCCAGCCCGAACTGCACAGCAAGACCCTATTTCTTTCTTTCTTTTTTTTTTCTTTTTTTGGGCGGAACTGGGGATTGAGCTCAGGCTCTTGCACTTGCCAGGGAAGCACTTATTCTACTGAGCCATCTCCCTGGCCCCCCCAGATACATTTTTAAAGTTTTGATTATTTTTTTAGGAGACAAGTCTCCCGAAGTCACCAAGTTGCTTAAACTGGGTTTAAACTTATGATTCTCCTATCTGACTTCTAGAGGGCTGGATTTCACCACACCTGGCCTAAAATTCCAGTTTTACTCAAGCAGAACTGAGGTCTTCATGCTAAGGAATCTTCCTATGCAGAAGCACCATCTACAAAAGGGGATTAAAAATAAAATAAAATAAAATAAAATAAAATAAAATAAAAGCACCATCTGTCTACTGGATTACTGGATTGCTTTCCAATCTATGAAATGTGGGTATTGATACCAACCTCACAGGGCTGCTTTCAGAAAATAGAGAGGAAATGCATGGGAAACACAGTATGCTGGGGACAATATGCTGTTTGCCACTTAGCTGTGTTCAAGCTTGGTTATTTAACGTCAACTTTCGTTTCCTTATGCGTACAATGGGTTTAATGCAATACCTGGGATTGGACTCTGGACCCTGCGCTAGCCAGACAAACGCTCATCCCGTGAGGGTTAAATGAGATGAAGCACTTTCCAGGGTCCAGCACCGTGTCTGAATCTTTCTGCTCAATAAATAGCAGCTGTTTTTTTTCTAAAACTAGGCTGTCCTTGGGCAGGGACAACGTAACTTAATGCGTTACATTAGCTTGGTGACCTGAGATCTTGGGGCCCAGGATCTACTGGTCCTTCCTAGAAGGCAGCCACAGCGCCAGGATGTCTCCACGTGCGTCCGGGGACGCAGGGAGACCCGCAGCCGCGGTACCAGCGTCCCCGACGTCGCAGGAGCCTGGGACCGCCTCCGCGCCTGCCGACCTGGCGCTGCCACGTCTCGCGCGGCCAGCGGCTCCACGAGAGCCGGGCTGTGGGTGTGGGTGTGGCGCCGGGCCCCACGCCCAGTTCCGTCACGATTTAGACCCTCCCCCGGCGGCCCTAGTCCTTAGTAGGGCCGATACTTGGGGCGGAGCGGCGAGACGCTAGGGGCGGGACAAACGTGCGCCCGGAAGTGTAGGGATGTGACGTACTTCCGGCGAGTAGCTGGCGGTCCTGGTTGCTGCTGGTCTGTGTGCTGCGAGGAGGGTCCGAGCCTGCCGCTGCCGCCGAAGGAGCCCCTCGGGCTGTGAGTCAGAGGGCTGCGGTGGTGTGGCAGCCGCGCCCAGGGACCTGGGGCGGGGGCCGGAGTGGGTCGGGGCGGAAGCCGGCCTCCGCAGGATGGGGGGGAAGTGACACGCAGGCGGTTCTGTGGGGCCACGGGACTGGTTCTGGGCGGGGACGGGCCGACTCGGCCGGGTCTGATCCATCTGCGGCCGGCCTCTGGAGCATGAAGCTCAGCCTCATTCCGCTGGGGAGTCTTGCAGCTGCCGGCTCTGAGGTTTGGGAAGCCCCAGCCCTCCGGGAGGCCCGTGGGAGGGAGTCCGCGCGATCGCCCTTGTTCTGTAAACTCGGGGGCTGAGACCCTGCGAGGCCCCGAAGCTAGGGGCGCTCGGACCAAGTCTGCAGGCTCCTCGTTCGGGGATGCTCTCCGCGTCGTCTGTTGTCTTGTGTCCAACCGTGTGTTTTCTCCCTCCCTCATTACCCTGTCCTGTGCATGGCAAAGTGTGCGATTGGCATAGTTAGGTGTTTTCTAGACGATTCACGATTCTAACCGAAGGTCAGACATCATATTGTCTCGGGAGTATTCTCCCGAGAGGCTGTCTGCTTAGGTTATGACAAGTTTAGGGAGATTTGCCATGAGGCAGGGTTTCTTAGCGAAAAGCTATCTACCTGCTACCCTAGATTTTGTCCGGATTGGTGTCTTGAATCTGCTCAGGTGTGTAGAAGAAGTAATGTGTGAGCCAGGCATGGTGGCCCTTGCCTGCAATTCCAGTGCTCAGGAGGCAGAAAGAGGAGGATCAGCGAGGTCTAGGCCAGCCTGAACTGCAAAGGGAGGCCTTGTCTCAAAAAACAAATTAAAAAAGAAGTAACGTGTAAGTATTCTTTTGGGTGATGATCAATTTGATGCTTGTCCTATATGTTTCAATCAGTCCTGAAAGGTGCAAGTTTTCAATTTAGGTTCACCAGTGTTTTTGTTGTTCTTTAGGGCTCTTACATATTAGAGCATACTGAATTGCCGTAAAATGATGGAGTGGATAAAGAATAGAAAGTAATGCCGAGCATGGGAGTGCACATGCACCTCATTTAACAAGATGAGGACACTGCTCAGGTGTCTCTGCATCACTGAATTATATCCCTGGTCCCCATGAGCGAACAACTTCAACTTTCTGTTTTCCCTCAACACTCCAGGTTTAAAAGCCCTACAAATTTTTCCCTCCGCAACATGAGAGCCAAAGAATTTTTTGTTAAATGAGGCCAGTGCTTGGGAGGGTAAGGCAGAAGGATCGCTACAAGTTTGAGACCAGCCTTGGCCTACAAAGTGAGTTCAAGGCCAGCCTGAACATTGAACAACATCGTGAGACCTTGTCTCAAAAAAAAAGAAGAGTGTTATTCAAATACCCAGAAAGTGTGAATTTAAAAAAAAGACTTCAAATATTGCCTGTGTAGTTGCAGGGCTAATGAAATAAGTGGTTTTTCAGCAATTGTCTGGTTTGGATTTGAGTTTTATGTGATATTATTGGGAACGGTTTTGGCTTTGGTGTTAAAAGAGGAGAGTGGAAGTTCAGCTGAGCAGTGTCCTCGTCGTGTTAAAAGGGGCCAGTGCTTGGTAGCCCTGGTGTAAGAAAGGCTGAAGTAGAATATGTGTAGGTACTGTGTAGTAATTTCCAAGCTACTGACAAGTTGGTGTAAATCCTGGGATCTCAAGGATGGAAGAACTATCCTAGCCAATTTTTTTTTTCCTATTGGAAACAATTCTTTGGCTCTCGTGTTGTGGAGGGAAGAATTGTAGGGCTTTTAGACCTGGAGTGTTGAGGGAAAATAAAAAGTTGGAGTTGTTTGCTCATGGGGACCAAGGATATATCTCAGAGGTAAACATGAGGTCCTGAGTTTGATTCCTGGTACCAAAACAAACAGAGCCCCAAAAAAGTAGTTCACTTCCTGCATAAAAATAATCCCTTTAGGGCCAGTGAGATAGCTCAGCGGACCTAACTGCCTGCTTAGGCAAGCTCAGGGACTGGGATTTGATCCCTGGCATCACATGCCATGCCAGCCCTGTCCCTGTGTGTAGATACTGTGTAGAGTAAGCCACCAAGTGCACCATATTATGTAGTGAGACCCTGTATCAAATAAAAAAAAAGAAAAAAGAAAAATCTGTTAACAGCTGGGCATGACGGGGGATGCTCATAATTCCAACACTGGAGGCCGAGGATGGAGGGTTGCTGCAAATTTGAGACATAGGGAGACCCTGCCTCAAAAAAGAAGCCAGCAAACAAAAACCCAACCAACCAAAAAAAAAAAAACCCACCGAAGAGTGGGTTTTTGCCTTTGTTGCATTTATAGAATTTTCTTGGTCAGGAATAATTCTAAAATAAAATTTAAAAGCAAGTCTGTGAAGTACGGACTGTAGCCTGTACAATACAAATGAATATGAAAGTGTTGGGTTGGAAAGGAGTGGGCACAGTGGGAGTAATTAACTCTCAGAGGTGCTCTCTAAGGCAGGCTGTGCTTCTCCAAGTAATAGATGGAGCAAAGCAGGGGAGGATGGCTGGTTTGTAGGAATTTTAGAGGAAAAGGTCATTGCTCTTTTATTTACCTTTACTACAGAAGAGATTTTTTTTCTTATCTCTGTGAGACAGGATCCCACTATGCAGTTCAGGCTGGCCTTGAGCTCGCCTTGTAGTTCAGGCTGGTCTCAAACCTGAAAGAATCCTCCTGCCTCGGTGTCCCAAATGCTGGGATTACAGGTGTGTACCATGACATCTGGCAAGAACTTTTTTTTTTTTTTTGAGATTGTATAGTTCAAGCTGGCTTTGAACTTGCAGTGATCAATCTCCCTGCCTCAGCATCACAAGTGCTATGATTACAAGGGTGTGCCACTGCGCCCAGCCAGGCATAGGAACATTTTTAAAATTAAAAAGAAAAAAAACTTTTTAATTTGTGTATTTGGTACAGGACCTTGCTACACGTACAGCCTGGATAGTGATCCTCCTGTTTCAGCTTCTCCAGCGCTGGAATTATAGATGTGAGCCACCACACCCTGTTTTGGTGGCTGGCAGGGTGTGCCTGGGGGCGGGGCCTGCACAGCTTGTGGTACTGGGGAGCTAACTCGAGTCCTTCTTGTGCTTGCCAGGGAGGTGCTTATGCCTGTGAACCATCTCCCCTGCCGCATAGAAATGTTTTTTAAGAGTACTTTCATTATTGGACTTTTAAATTCCTGTGAGGTCTGTAGACAGCACTACCATGCTAAGTGTGCAAATGTGCTGCCTCCGTGCCTGCCTCTGTGTGTGCCTGTGTCCTGTCTGCCTCGCCTTGCCTTTTCTTCTCTCCTCCCTCCCCTTTTTCTTACTGGGATTAGAACTCAGGACTTCATGCTTGCCAGACAGGCTCTGTACCACTGAACTATATCCTCTTTCTTTCTTTCTTTCTTTCTTTCTTTCTTTCTTTCTTTCTTTCTTTCTTTCTTTCTTTCTTTCTTTCTTTTTTGGTGATTTTAGGGATTGAACCTAGGACTATGGTCATACTGAGCAAGCACTCAAGCACTACCACTAAGCCACATCCCTCGCCATCACCCAGATATGTTTGAAATAAGCAAGAAAACCTCTTGTTTAGGATCTTTTCATAAGAGTTTTTCTTTCTGTACCTTCACTCAGATTCCCATACTTTATTTTATTTGTTCCTCTATGGCAGTGGTGGCAACCTCTGGCACATGTGCTGCATCAGGCTGTTTGTATCATTGAAAGCTGTAAAAGGCCCGCCATCACTGCTCTTACAGTAAGAGCTTTGAAGCCTAAGCAGTGAGTGGTTTGTATGTAGGTCCTGTCTTATGCATAAAGTTCCAGTAATTGCATGAAGAGAAAAAGTTCTAACACTATCTCTTTTTCCAGTTTCCATCTAGCACTATTTGAAGAATATATAGGTGGGGCTGGGTACCGTGGCATCCACCGGCAATCCTTGCAAAGTGGGAGACTAAGGCAAGAGGAAGCCTTGAGTTCTGGAGTTTTGAGTTTTGACCTGGGTGTTTATAATGCAAAAGGATTCGCTCGCTGTGCTATGCTTTGCTTTGCTTTGCTTTGCTATGTTATGCTATGCTATGCTATGCTATGCTATGCTATGCTATGCTATGCTATGCTATGCTATGCTACGCTACGCTATGCTATGCGATGCTATGCAATGCTCTGGACTGAATCTGGGCCTTTGTGTTGAGCTACATTCCCAGCTCTTTAAAAAAAAAAAAATCATTAAATTTTTTTTATTCTGAGATAGGGATGTGCTGCGTTGCCCAGGCTGGGCTTGAATTTATTCTCCTCCTGCCTCAGCTTCCCAGAATGCTGGGATTCTTCATGGTTCCTGTTTTAGGGGCTGGGGTATGGAACTGGAGATGAAATCTGGAGGAACTCTTACCAGCAAATTTTGTTCCCAGCCTTTTTTGTTTTGAGACAGAGTCTCACTGAGTTTCCCAGGTGAGGTTTGAACTTGTAATCTTTCTTTCTGCCTTCAAGATTAAAAGCATGAATCATTGTGCCTGGCTTCATGTTTTTTTTTATAGTTGAAGCATAACTGCAGAGTGGTAGACAAATAATTGCTTAAGAAGAAAAAACATTGGTAAATGGAGCAGGGGCAGTTGTGACAGCCAGTAGGATTTTGGGTGACTTTGGTTTTTATTGAACTGTTCACGAGGATAGATTTATATGCTTTCACACTTACTTTCTTTTTTTTTTTTGTGGAACCGGGGATTGAACTCAGGCCCTTGTGCTTGCCAGTGAAGTGCCTATTCTACTGAGCGATCTCCCTGACCCTACTTATTTTCTTCATAGTACATCTGTGGCCTTTGGAGGCAGGAGCAACGGTACTGGGAACTAAGGTTAGGGCCTCTGACCTGTGGGGAAGAAGGCAGGTACACTACTACTGAGTTACATTGCCATCCACTTTTAAAATTTTAGTTTTAGAGAGACCTTGGTAAGTTTCCTGGGCTGGCCCTGAATGATCTTCCTGCCTTAGCCTCTCAAGTATTAACTAGTATTATAGGTGCATGTCACCACTGCACTGGGCTCTGTATGGCCATTTGATGCCGATTATTGATGAGACTAATTTTTTAGAGGTGCTGCTAACTGGCAGACAGCAGCACTTTATTTAGGGAATGCCAGTGAGCAGCTGCCTGGGAGTCACACTGTGAGGGAGGAAAGCATAACTTCTAGTTCTCTGAATGTTGGTTCATAACTAGTACGAAACTATGAATTTCTTCCTTTGATGATTGAAAATCCTTGTCTTGTGGATTACTTTATCTTCTATTTGTTCTTAGGTGAGAAAACATGACAGTAGATGTACATCAGGGGATGGAATAAGAGTTAACTTCTCCAGCACTGTACTGACATTCAGAAGGCTAATGTTTGCTACTTTTCTGTTTTATAGGTGCAAAGCATTAACGATGTCTTTCATCTTTGAATGGATCTACAATGGCTTCAGCAGCGTGCTCCAGTTTCTAGGTAAAGCCATTTTCTTGAAATATGTTTTAGGTTTAAAACTGAGTGCATTGGGCTGGCAAGATAGCTCAGCGGTCTAAAGCGCCTTTCAGGGACCGCGGTTCGAGCCCCAGCACCACATGCCATGCCAGCCCCTCCCCCCAGGGCGGGCTGAGCTGACCCCCCACCCCCACAGAAAAAGAATACGTGATGTGTAGCGAGACACTGAAATAAATGAATTTTAAAAAATAAATAAAACAGTGCATTAAGTCAGGCATGGTGGCACACACCTGTAATTCCAGCATGCAGGGTGCTAAGGTAAGAGGATCATTGTGAGTTCCAGACCAGCCTGGGGTACAAAGTGAGTTTAAAGGTAGCTTGAACTGCATAGTGAGACTGTAAAAAAAAAAAAAAAAAACAACTAAAACTGCATTTCCCCCAACAGTGTAAATACAAGTAGCCTTTGGGTATGTAGAGAACAATTTACATTAAAACTTCTTTTCTTGGGCTGGGGAGATAGTGTGGTGGGTTTAAGCACTTGCCTGGCAAGTGCAAGGACCAAGTTCAGTCCCCAGTGCCACATGCTATGCCAGCCCCAGAACCCCAGAATCCTGGGCACCAGCACTGGGGAAGCTGAGACAGGAGGCTCACTTTGAGCCTGAGCTATGTAGTGAGACCATGCACCAAATACATTTAAAAAAAAAAAAAAAAAGAAAGAAAGAAAAAGAAAACAAAAAGAAACTTTTTTTCTCTTTTAGGGCTCTACAAGAAATCTGGAAAACTTGTATTCTTGGGTTTGGACAACGCAGGCAAAACCACCCTTCTTCACATGCTCAAAGATGACAGACTGGGCCAGCATGTTCCAACACTACATCCAAGTGGGTTTGAAAATAGGAGGAGGGTGAACCCCTGATAACATATTTTCTTTATCATCCAGGTCCCAAAAACTAGCTTGCCCAAGTTAGCATAGAACATATTGAGAACACATATAGGCAGGTCTAACCCTCCGTAGCTTTTTGTCACTGTCTCCCTGCTGACTCTGTCATGGGTCACTTCTCCTGTGTCTACATTTACAAAGCAGCAAACATCCTGGAGAGAAACTTTTAGAATAGGTTGGGAAACTGGCACAACAGCTCAGCAGCCCAAGTGCCTGCCTGCCTGAGTGCAAGCGTAAGGTCCTGAATAGGTTGGGATGTTTTCATGCCTGTCTCCTTCAAAACTTCATTAAGTTTTGTCTAGTATTGGTTTACAGTATTGATAGTTGGGCATTCAGATTAAAACGTTACATTGTTCCCTCTTTGCTTCTCTTTCAGCATCAGAAGAGCTGACAATTGCTGGGATGACGTTTACCACTTTTGATCTTGGTGGGCATGAGCAAGGTGAGTGACTCAGTGGGAGCAGGGTTTTGATTCTGTGCCCACCCCTCATCAGTTTTATTTTTACTTTTTAAATTACTTGCCTTTAAGATTAGGATTTTACTATTTCAGAGAAGTTGTTTCATGTATATAGTATTTTTTAAGTAATTTAAAGCTTGTCCAGAATTCTATAAATAATACAGGAAGTTTCATTCACTTATCTTTTGTTCAGAATTTATTGGTGTTATCTCTCTCTCTCTCTCTCTCTCTCTCTCTCTCTGTCTCTGTCTCTGTCTCTGTTTCTCTGTTTCATACATACTGATAGTTACTTTTTGAATAATTTTTTATTTTTTGGTTTCTGGCTTTTCAAGACAGTATCTCACTATCTAGTCCCTGTTGGCCTTGAACTCACCATGTAGCTCAGGCTGTCCTTGAACTCCTGCCCAGAGTGGTGATCTGCCCTCTTGCCTCAGCCTTTGAATAGATTTTAGTACATCATGGCTGTTTTTACCCCCAATACTTTATTGCCTAGTTCCTAAGAACAAGAATATTCCCTTTTATAACCATAACAGTTATTAAATCCAGGATTTTTAAAATCTGTTATCTGTCCCAGTAATCTCATTTATTTCAGTTGGTCCTCTAAGGCAGGCCAGCGTAGTATCACCCTCATGTTAGTTATCGTCTCTTTTGCAAACTTTATTCAGTGGAGTATAAGTATGTAGGAAATTCACTTACTGCTTGTAAATAACTTTAAACCTGTCAAAAGTTCCCCATAAAGCCATGTATAATGGCACATACCTGTAAGCACGGAAGCCAGAGGATTGAAGTTGGAGCCCAACTGTGGGCACCTGATTTGTAGAGCCGGTCTCAAAATCCAGATGAGGAAGTGTGGGACTCAGTGTGCCAATTGCCAAAGTAATGTACTATTTGGGGTCATTCTGGTTTGCACAGATGTTTTGTATGCTCTGCCCACCTGGCACCGTTTGAGCATTTTCTTTTGTTCTTGTCAGTCTTTTTTACCTTAAGTTGTCTGTTTGGTTCCCAAATTTCCATTGGGAATTAGTTTTTTTTCTTCTTGAGATAGTCTTGATGATGTGTAGTTCAGACTGCCCTTGAACGCACGATGATCCTCATGTCAGCTTCCCTAGTGCTGGAATTATAGGGGTGTGCCACCTGTGTGTGTTTTAGATGTCTCCAGAGTATGCATCTTTTTCCCTGTGCTAGCGATTAAACGAGGACTTATAATATAAGCAAGTGCCCTCCTAGTGAGCTATGTCCCTGCTCTCGGAGTGAAAATCTTTATCAGACACTTAGTTTACATTAGCAAGACTAGCTCTAGGTGGAAGAGTGAAACCTTTGTGATACAGGATGTGGGAAGGTAGGAAAAAGAAGCCATTGAGATTCTGTCAGATTTATTCAGTTGATAAAAGAGGGGCCAGGGAGATGGCTTAGTAGAATAAGCGCTTGCTTGGCAAGTGCAAGGGCCTGAGTTCAATCCCTGGTTGTGCAAAAAAAAAAAAAGGTAAAGGACTTGAGAATTTTTGTAAAAAGAGGCTTTTGTTAGGTTCTAAAAAAGAAGCATGTTATTAGGCTCAATCTTAAGTTTTTTTGGAAATGTAACAAAATAGCAGAATATTGATAGTTTCTAATCATTTACAATAATTTTCATTAGCGTACTTGCATTTTACTCATTATTTATAGGCTGATGTGTATACACACCCCAGTATGTATAGTATGATTATAATCACATAAAAGACTTACAGAAAAAAACAAACTCAGGTGAAAGGGCATATGGGGATCTTTTGCTTGGTTTTTCTCTGGGCAAGGCTTCTACCACCAAACTACACACCTAACCCCTGAAGTTCTGGGATTTTTGTTTTTTTCTGTTTTGGGGTTTCTTTGAGTCAGAGTCTCATGTACTCTACACTGATTGGCCTCAGACACACGTTCTTTGGCCTCAGCCTCCCAAGTGCTGGGATCACAGGTGTATACCACCATGTTCTGAGCTGGTAGTTCTTTTTTTTCTTTCTTTTAATACAGGGCATTGAACATGGGGCCTTCACATTGAAATATGTCCATAGACTCTTAAAGGGTTGTTTTTTTTTTTTTGACATAGGGTATCACTTCGTCGCCTGCGCAGGTACACACTCCAGTTGGAGGTTTTATTTTTATAGAATTATGAATTATCTTATTTCTTTTCTTTCCATAATGAGCTTGTATTCTATTCATTTGGATAGGAATGGGTAAGGTGTTTTTGTTTTTCTAAAATAGTTTTGTGACTACTTACAAATTTTAAGTTTAGAGCAGCACAAGACTTGAACCAGACCTGGAGAATGTGGCAG
The DNA here is from genome assembly GCA_004027165.1 of Ctenomys sociabilis. Taxonomy (NCBI): domain Eukaryota; kingdom Metazoa; phylum Chordata; class Mammalia; order Rodentia; family Ctenomyidae; genus Ctenomys; species Ctenomys sociabilis. Next base: position 23,745 of record PVKA01002320.1, on the reverse strand, counting down.
TAATAGATACCACATGTCTTTACGTACTCAAGCTGGGAACTGTAGATTGTTTGGTATGATAAATTTAGCTTCAGATTGTGTTAAAGCAAAAAGCATTTAGATACATATTTATTTGAAGAAAATTTACTTAGCAGAAATCCCTTTTCCTAATCTAGCCCCCATTCGATAGACATTAATACTGTAAGACATTGTGTATTTGGAGATTTTCTTTTTATTTGCATAACTTTACATTTTTACCTTATGAAGGCAGTCTACCTCAATATATAAAACTTAGAAATATGGAAAGTAAAAGGGAAACTTCCAGCATCTACTTCCTTGCCTCACTTTGAGAAGTGACCAGATAACTATTATTAGCCTTTGGTGTAGAGTTGCTTCCTTACTCAGCCCATTGTGTGGACTAGAAATAACAGGTTTAGAAGTCACAATACAAACAAGGTGGGTACAGCTCATACCTATAATCCTCACACTAGGGAGGCTGAGGCAGCAGGATATTATGAGTTCCAGCTACCATGTACGTAGTGACTTCAAGGACAGATTGGACTACAAGGTGTCTCAAAAAACCAAACAAACAAGCTAGGTGGGTGCACATGATTGCAGTCTTAGCACTCTGGGAGGCAGAAGCAGAAGCATCACAAGTTGGAGCCTAATGTGGGCAACTAAGTGGCTTAGTGAGGCACTGTCTTAAAATTTACAAAATTAAATAAGGCTGGGGATGTAGCCAGTGTGAAACCCCTGAGTTCAGCCCCAGTACTGCTAAAAGAGAAAAGAAAGACATTATAATGCAATTAAAACATCTCTTCCCAATTTTTATCAATTCTTTTGGGGGCACTAGAAGACAGGGTCTCACTGTATAGGCTGGCCCTAGTGACCCTCCTGTCTCAGCCTTCCTGTTGCTGGGATTACAGGCACCACACCCTGCCTTAACTTTTATCACATCCTGTCACAAAACAATACTTTCATTAAATGTAGGAGGCGGAGTAACTGGCCTGGTGACTTCAGCTATGGGCCAGGTCTCGCTCACCCCGGGTGGGCAGTGGAGTGAGCACCCCATACTCACTCGCTGTTTAGGAGCTAACTGTGGACTGAAGTTATCAGCTGAGTAAAGTCATTCGTTACTGATGCCATAACTTAGGTTGCAAATGTTGGCTCCAGGGACAAGTGACATAAGTCAAAGAGTGTAAGATGGGGGAATGGTGAACTGTCAGCCGCCTGGAGAGCTCAGACTCATCCAAAGGGGCAGCCACCTATTCAGTTCTAGCTGATTGTTGGCATGACAGTTGCCAGGTGCAGTGATTTTTCTGTTTTGTTTCAATACCAGGGATTGAACTCAGGACTCTGTGCTTGCTAGGCAGGCGCTTGTGCCCCCTAGCTATCTCTGGCCTGCAATGGATTTTAAAGGAAGGCAGAAAAGCGTTAACTGCAATTAAAACTCAGGTTTGGTTCATTTGCATCCTCTCCTCCAGCCTAATACTTGCCAGGACATAGAGAAGTCATAAGGGCTTAATGGTACTGAAACTGGCCAAGATGTGCCTGTTTTATAGCCCATTAAGTTTTTCATTTTCAAAATACATGATTTTTGTTGATGTAAGTACAAATTTATGTTTTAGCTCGTCGGGTTTGGAAAAATTACCTCCCTGCCATTAATGGGATTGTCTTCCTGGTGGACTGTGCAGATCACTCTCGCCTCATGGAGTCCAAAGTTGAGCTGAATGTATGTATGTGTGTTTTCCTTTCTTGGCCTGTGTTTCTTTTGAGGAATACAGCTCAATAGTACTAGTATTTAATTATTCTAGTTAATATACACCATGCTGGTACACACTTGTAATCCTGGTGCTTGGACGGCTGAGGCAGGAACATCGCTGTGAGCTTGAGGCCAGACTAACTACATAGTGAGTTTACAGCCAGCTTAAACTACCTGACAAGACCCTGTTTTAACCTCTCCCCCACCATATATATCCCTGTCCTACTTTAGGGAAAATTTTTTTAAAATCTAATGTTTTCAGTGTCCCAAGAAACCTCAGGTTGAAGTTGAATAAACAAGTTGTGTGGTTTTTATCGTGAGGTGTCTGCACGCTCTAGTGTGCTTAGGCTGCCTCTCAGTTTATGCATGTCATCTCAGTGTAGTTGGCATGTTCCTTTTCATGTACTACATACAGTCTTTTTTTGTCAGAAGTCTGCATGGTGAGACCTTAAAAGAAATATTTAAGTTCTTTGCGTTCTTTTTTTTAAGACAGGGTTTTGCTAAGTAGTTCATGCTAGCGAACCTCCTGCCTCAGCTTTCTGGGTATTGGGATCATTGGTGTGTGCCATCACACTTGGCTTTTTCAGTTCTTCACGATTTTCAGCCTACCTTCCCAGCTTGTGCCTACCCACCCTCTCCTTGAATGATTTGCCAGACCTATTCTTAGGCTTCAGAGTTTGGTCCTGTGCATTGCCTTGCTGTGGCTTGACAGTTTCTAAGTATATTTCTCAAGTCCATAGCTGAGGCCTTGTGGAGCTGCAGGGCAGCCTTTTGCCTTCCTTTCTCCCTGGCATGAGCTGCTCCCTCTTTCCTCAAACTTCCCTTTACACTCAATTTGGGTACTGTCTGTCCAGCTTACACTTCATCTCCACAAGCGTCTGCTCAGCCCTCAGATGTGGGGCTTTCCCAGGGCCTGCACATCCTCCCAAGCTAGTCTCATCTCCACCGGTGTCAGGGACTCTGAATGGATTTCTCTAGACCAGACCTGAATTCCCACCTTGTATGTGATCCTGCTACTAGACAGCTAGTACACATAGGATATGGGGGCTGAGGAAGTCACACCCCTCTACCACTTGAGCTCAGGCACCATCCTAGGACTGTTTTGGTATAACCCCAGACCAAAGCGCACGCTGCCTTTTCTCTCTCATTCTTGAGTCCAGAAGCCTGACTGATTCCAGTTTCATGGTGTGCAGTGTTCTTTTCTGTCATCCTAGCATCATTCTCTTTTGTGACCTTCAGTAAATGCTGCTGCTTTTCCTTTAGCATCAAGCATAGACTTTGCAGCTTTTTACTTGCTGTACACAAGAGCTTGGAATCTGTTGGGTCCAGCACAGTGGAGCTGTTCATCTTCCCCTGTCATCTTCCTGAACATGTAGTCCAGAAATCTGTGAACTACTGCAGGTTCTGCCATTATCCTTCCATGCACTGTAAAATGCACAATGGTTCTGCTTATTATCCTTTAATAGTTCCCTGTATTTTCAGGATAAAAAGCTGTAAATCTTTTGGGATAGTCTGTTATGTTTTCTCTCCAGCATCTGTTGCCTATCTTAAATTACATTCCACACAAAGAACAACTGTTTTTCTACCAGCCTGCCATTACCCCTTTTGTTAAATTTTGAAATGTCAGGGCCAGGGAGATAGCTCAGTGACATAAGCGCCTGCCTAGCCAGCGTATGGTCCTGAGTTTTGATCCCTAGTACTACGAAAACAATGAATAAATTAAAATAAAAAGAATTTTGTGCTTAGGCAGGTGCTGAGATCAGAGTTCAATCCCCTGCATGCTGCCCCTAGGGTGCGCTAAGACTCTGGGTGTGGTAGCACGCACCTGTAGTTCCAGTGTTGGGGAGGCTGCAGACAGGAGGATCACTATGAGTCCAATCTGTGTAGTGAGACCCTATAGACCCTGTACTAAAATACTGAACCATCACCCTGGCCCCTGAAATGTTCTTGAAGAAATGTCAGTATCCTGACTTATAGGGCACCATCCCTGACTTCTCAGACTGCAATGTATTAGCCCGCCAGCCCACCCTACCAGTGTCTGTTGTCTTTACTCATTTTCTTAGTCGTCTTTCGAGTTTCAGCTGGCCTGACATATGAACTGCGTGGTTTATGACAGGCATTTTAGTTTTAACTTATGGAAGTCTTGAGTTAAAACTCGAATGCTGGCCGCTTGTGCATCGCAATGGTCTAATACAGATTTAAGCGTTCTGGAAGAAACATTACAATAGCCTTTCCTGATGGGGTCAATTCAGAATGGGCCAGTATCTCTCTAGGACACTGATATCTGCGGTGTATAGGAGAGGGACTTTGAAGGCTGTGTAGAGGAGCCTGAGCCTTCAGCTGACTACCTGAGTACAGCCAGGCCCCTGGAATGAATTGCACTCCTAAGTCCAGGGTTCTCTGTATCAAAGAATTGGACACATAGTTGGTGGTTTATTGGTGCTTAATGCATAACATCCTTGCATTGATTTTTGTCTAATGTTTTCTAGAATTGAATATGGTCAAATCATATTCTTGGTCCCTTTAATTCCCTGTCAGAAGGCTGGATGCCCAGAGTTAGAATCTGGGCCTTTTTTGGTTTATTTTTATCTTTTAGATATTCACATTCATTTTATTTTCTGCATAATGCCTTCTGCATTACTTATGAAATGCTGCTACAATATAGAGCATTCCCTCCTTTTTGTTGAGACAGGGTCTCTGTACTTAGTTCAGGCTGACTTTGAAGTCATTAAGCAGTGTAGGCTGGCCTTGAATCGCAACAGTCTTCCTGCCTCAGCCTTCCAAGTACTGGGCCCAAAGGTATACACCCCTGCACCTGGCAAGAGACCATCCTTTTACATGAGTATCACAAATAGATACTATTTGTGAATTTATTGTACTAGAAGTACAGATTTTATTCATTAATTGTAGGATTTGTGCGCTATAGGATCAGTGTAGCTAACTTCTCAGACTCTAACATGGTTCGTCCCTTCCCATTCCATACACACTGTCACTTTCCATCACATCAATGCTTTGGTCAAGGCAGGCCGTAAGCCATGTACTTGCCTAAACTCTAAGCCTACTGCAAAGCCACTGTTTGTATTTTTCTCTTTTTAGTTCTGTCTTTCCTTTTGAGCCCAGTTTTGGTTCTCTGTCTTTGTTAAGATTTTCCTCCTGCCCAAATTGTTGCTTTATTTCCTGAACTTGTTTTAGTAATATTCTGTCTCCCTTGCTTGTGACCTCTAGCTTTGTTATCATAGATAGGAACATGGAATGAGGAGGAGGTGTCTCTTACCCTTCTCTTCCTCCAAGGTCCTGCGAGTGCTTTGCCGTCATTGAGCCTGCAGCGGGCACTCGGAGAGGGCCTGTAATTGTCCGTGAGGCTCTGCAGCTGGAGCACCAGTGCCACGCGGGTGCTCTGAGTGGTTCTCAGAGTCGACGTTGGCAGTCCTGCCACCTGTGTAGAGACGGCCTCAGGAGGCACTTGGAGCATCTTTACCTAATGTGAAGATGAACTTTGAATCGGGTACAGAGATGGTCAGACTTGCACACTGCATGTGTGCTGTGAGACCAGTAGAAGCCAAAGTGGTCATTACCTGGTAGCTGTGATAGTTCTCTCACTTAGCTTATTTTCATCCTGTCTTCAGGGGCTAATGACTGATGAAACAATATCCAATGTGCCAATCCTTATCTTGGGAAACAAAATTGACAGAACAGATGCAATCAGCGAAGAAAAACTCCGTGAGATATTTGGGCTTTACGGACAGACTACAGGAAAGGTAAGAGAAATGGCTTCAAGAAGCATAGAAAGGCCATTCACAACATTTGATACTGATATTTGGCAACCGAGATTCTACTTGCAAAAGTTTAACCCCAGGCATGGTGGCACATGCCTGTAATTCCAGCACTTGAGGGGCTGAGGTAGGAGGCTTGTTGCTAGTTCAAGGCCAGCCTGAGCTGCATAGTGAGACCCTGTGTCAAAAAAAAATCCTGCCAAATAGGGTAAACTGAATTGCATATTTGGCAGGAACTTTTTTTTTTTTTTGTAATTTACAGTACGGGGGATTGAACTGAGGGTCTTGCATGTACTAGGCCAATGCTCTACCACTGAGCTATATCCTTAACGTATTTATTTTGAGGGAAGGTCTTTAAAAGTTGCCCAGGCTGACCTTGAACTGAGGATCTCCTTGCTTCAGCTTCCTAAGTAGGAAGAACTCTAAGGTATGGGATCTTGTTCTTTCATGAAGTGTGTTTTTTTTTTTTTTTTTTGCAGAACTGGGGATTGAACTCAGGTCCTTGGGCTTGCCAGGGAAGTGCTTATTCCACTAAACCATCTCCCTCGCCCCATGAGTTTTTTTTTTTTTTTTTATGTTTGTTTTTGTTTTTTATCTAGACGGGCATGGTAGTGCAGGCCTTGTAATCTCAGCACTGAGGAGGCTAGGGCAGGAGGATTGCTGGGAGTTTGAGGCAGCCTGGGCTACATAGTTACAGTCTGACTCAAAAAAACTTAAAAAACTCCCAAAAACCAAAAATGTTTTTTCCTCTTTGGATGTGTCTGAAATGAAGGTGGGGTGAGGGGAAGGAAGAAGAGGAACTTTGAAGGACAGTGAGGACTGTGATCAACCCCACTCATGGTCAGATTTGAGCTAGGGTGACACTGTGGAGCAGAGGAATGGAGGGCATGGAGTTGGCAGGCAAGAGGGAGGAGATGGTAGGCCAGGCAGGGAGAGGCCAGCTGAGAATCAGACCACACAGGGCCCAGGAAGAAAGACACACTATGGATCTACAGCTGGGAAAAGAGGGTTGGGGTGGATTCATTAACTTACTCTACCAGTGTCAGGTCTTGGAGGCTCAGCAGTTGTACTCAGGGCACAGGTCTGTAATAAAAGTTTAGATATAAATAAGAAAATATAGCATTATACAAAAAAGAGATTTATTATTATTTTAATTATTTTGTTTTTGAGACAGGGTTCTTCTATGCAGTTCAGACTTGACTAGACCTCACTATGTTAGTGCAGGTTGGCCTCTAACTTCCTGCAGTTTTCTTGCCTCAGCCTTCTGGTGCTAGTGTTGCAGGTATGTGTCATCTGTTTTGAAAGCATAATACTCAGCTAGAAAACAGGTGCTTTTGACTGGAGACTTGAGGTTATAAAGAAGAGCAATCTTGAACAGTTAATGCTTAAAAAAATTGTTTTGGAACCAGTTTCGCATCCTTACATCTAGTAATCTGAACAACTAATATGATGACAGCAATATGCAATATAACCATTGTTGAATTCCTACCATTTTGTTTAGCAAAATTCTGTATCATTTCTATTTTTTCTTTTTTACTATTTTTTATTCTCTTAAAAAGAAGAGCCAGTGTGTATTTGCCACCATCCTTCCCTTGTTCCCCGTCCCATTTGACCACGTTCTTCCTACTTGCCAGAGTCAGCCCTCCAGTTTGCTCCTTCTTTGCCCTTTGGGTTTCTCACACAAAAGAAACAGTGCTCTATTTAAACTATGTGTTTGATCTATTTCACTTAAAATTGTGGTCTGAGCCGAGCGTGGTGGCGCATGCCTGTAATCCCAGCACTTGGGAGGCTGAGGCAGGAAGATTGTTGTGAGTTCGAGACCAGCCTGAGCTACAAAGTGAGCTTAAGGCCAGCCTGAACTGTATAGTGAGACCCTGTCTCAAAAAGACAAAAAAAATAAAAAAAGAATTGTGATCTGAAGGTGCATCCATTTACTTAAAAATGTCTCAAGTTTATCCTCTATGACAAAGCACACATGTTTATCCTTTTGGCTGTGGCTATAAGGTCTGCATTGTACCAAACTATGCTTGCTTTATTCCTTCATTTGTTGATGTGCCTTTACAGGCTGTTTCCAGGATTTAGCTATTGTAAATTGCACTGCCAGAAACATGTGTGCATATATTGCAGTGGTAACTCTTGTACCTTGGGAAGATACCCAGAAGGGGAGCAGCTGGCTCAAATGGGACCTCTAGTTCTAGTGTTTTGAGGAATCTCCACACTGATTTCCATTGTGGTTGTACCAATTTACACTCCTACCAGCTGTGGAGAAGTGTTCTTTTCCCCTCACAGTCTTGCCAGCATTTGTTACTGTTTTTTTTTTTTTTTTTTAATGTAATTACTACAGGGTCTCACTACACAGATTGGACATGTAGTGATCCTCCTGTTTTCAGCCTCCGGCCTCTGGAGAACTGGAGTTACAGGCTCGCATCACCACGCCCAGTCTCTTGGTTGATTTCTTGATGATTACCATTCTTACTGGAGCGAGATGGAATCTCAGTGTTGCTTTAATTTTCATTTCACAAATGATCATTAATGCTGAACATCTTTTCATATATTTGCTGCTTGTACCTCTTCATCTGAGAGGTATCTGTTCATTTTAGATGTTGATTTTTGGATTGTTTCTTTAAATGGGGGCTGGGATATGATTCTTTTTTTTTTTTTTTTAAGTGTATTTGGTACAGGGTCTCTCTATGCAGTAGTAATCCTTCCATTTCCAGCCTCCCCAGCGCTGGGATCACAGGCGTGCACCAGCATACCAGGACTCAGTCACTCACATGTGGTCCTGGGATCAAACCCCAGGCTGCGCTTGCCTAAGCAGGCGTTGGCCTTTCTTTTGGTTATCTCATTTGCTGTGCATGTAGTTGTCCTCTGAAGCTTTTCTGCTGCAGAGAGGTTGATGACTTCTTGGTTTTGCCTCCGCAGGGGAACGTGACTCTGAAGGAGCTAAATGCCCGCCCCATGGAAGTATTCATGTGCAGTGTGCTCAAGAGGCAAGGCTACGGCGAGGGCTTCCGCTGGCTTTCCCAGTACATTGACTGATGTTGGGACAGTGAAAATAAAAGGGTTTTACTCCTCTGGACTGATCCTATTCACAGCTTCCTCATGAACTTTTCTGATAGAACAAGGAAAGCTCTCCAACCATGTCTGGCGTTGAGAAGCCAAGAGTCTCTGTCAGCTCTCCTCACCCAGTGGTGACATGTGCTCTTCTCCACGCTGTTGGAAGGTGACTCTGCCCATGTGCTGGTGCAGGTCAGCATCCTGGGACTCAGAAGCTGGCAGGATTTGCCAGGAAAAGCTGTGTGCCATCATGGGACACCTGAGAAGAAAAACACGTCTCACCACTGTGGTTGATTTCAAAAGAAAGTGATTATATTTTTTAAAGAAAAGCATTGTTAATGTAATTGGTATCTCCCAACTTTTGCGTTACAATTTACTTGGTCCAGAGTTTTCTATTCTTTTTTTTTAACTAGTGAATGGCATTTAGATATTTCATGAAATTATGATCAGATGTACATTGGAAGCCAGAGCTTCAGAGGGGTGAACTTACCCTGTTGTTAGCAGGTTGGTAAGAGATGCCCCCCTGAGCCCCCATCTATAACTGCCTTGTAGGAGGTGGCGTCAGCCAGGCATGGAGAGCTGGGGAGAAGACAGAGCCCTGGCCTTGTGGTTGTGGCAGGTATCCACTGGGGTCAGCTAGGTCAGTCCTCATCATGGTGTGAGTAGCAGATTGTTCACTGTGGAGGACTTAATTATAAAGGGGTTATTGTTTTATTATTTTTCCTTATAAAATTACAAATTTCAGCCCGTCTTTGTTATTGTATTGTGAAATTTCATTTTTTCACTAGCACCTTCCTTTCTCATTTTCAGTTAATAAAAAGTGACTTGTCTTGAGAGTTGAGGACATCTGTCATGCAGTCGTGTGCCGCAGGTGTGCCTCAGTTGCCAGCGTTCAGATGGGAGTGCTTCTGATAGGAGGGCCCAGGACAGAGCTGTCAGCGTAGGAGGGCTCTCGAGGATGTAAACATCTGTTAGTTAACACGTAAATTAAGAAAGATGCTTTTAGTGGATTTTCAAATTGTACTTGCAGAATTGGTTTCTCTCTTTCCCTATTCAAGCTTTGTCTTTGTCTTACATCTTTTTCTCCTTATTTGCTGTTTTGTTGGTGTTTAAAGTAAAGGTCAACATCTTTAGCTTCTCCAGATTTTTTTCTTTCTGGTAGGACATAGTCCTTGCCTGTTGGAGAAATAAGTGGGGGAAACACTGGTGAGCAGCCTTCTGCAGGGCTCTTCCCTGGAGGTCGCAGCCCGGACACGGCAGTCGCTCAGTTGAAAGCAGCAGCCCCATGAGGGCTACGAGCATTTTTTTAGCATTCCATTTTCTTAGTACCACTTGAGAAATTGGGTATTTATAATCTGAATATTCTACCCTGGTAGGATGAAAGGCTTGGAGAAGACTTAAGATAGGAAGTATCTCTTAGTTTTCCTTTTACTAAAAAGTTTTCCTTGAAAATGAAAATTGAGCTGATGCTTCCTGGCAGAGGATTGAAGTCAGTGTAGAGTGCTGCTTCCAGCACAGCAGGAGGGCAAGGACTGGGTAATATGCTCTCAGTGGGCTCTCATTCCTGGGCTTCAGCACTGATCTGACAGAATAGTGCTCTTTTGGGCGCCCCGCCCAAGACAAAGCGGCCAGGTGATGGGCAGGCCTGGGGAAGGACGCACGGAGACAGATTAGGGTGAGACTGCTGGCTTGGGAAGGAATAAGCCTTAAGTGAACAAACGCAGCTAATGGTGGGCGAGCTGGGAGTTAACCTGCAGTGTTTTCTTTTGGCTAAAGGTTGCCCATATTCTGTCCAGGAACATGGAGATTGCTTCAGTGTTTTTGTTTGTTTTTTTGCCCCTAATCACTTTGTAACAAGCTAGAAAACTATGGGCTCTAAGTAGAGCAGCTTTTTATGAAAGTGGTTTATATTGGCCACTGGAGAAAGGGTATTGAAGAGTCACGTTGCACCAGCCTGTCTTTCCCCACAGAACACCATGTGTGCTGAGGAAGCTGGAGGAGGCTGCCACGAGCAGCTTGGCTCTGGGCAGAGGAGTGCGGCCTCGGACAGGAGCGCCCAGGAATTGAGACTTCTTATTCTGTTACCAGAGTGCACATGTGTCCTACTTCAGGAAAAGTGAAACAGTCGTTTGCAAAAGAAAGTCAGTCTGTATCCTAAGCATTTTAATAAAAACTTTAAAAACACACGTTGCTTCTTGGGTTTTTGCCATTGATTTGTTTAGTTTGAGCATGCTGCCTGTTCTGTTTGTGGCAGGAAGAACATTCTTCCCTGACTATGGGAGTAATCATGCAGGGTGAGGACAGAGACTTCAGCTTTGCTGTAGTACACAGTACATGTGAAAACTGAGGAGCAGGCCGTGCCCCTGGTTGTCATCGGTGGGGGTGGCAGGTGCTTCAGCAAAGCTGCTTGTTAGCACGCTGGTTAGCTGTGCTTCATCGTTTTCATCAATACTGAAGAGAACTGAGGACTACACCTGGCCAAAACGGAAGGGTGTCTGCTGTGCCCTCACGAGGCTTGCGCGAAACTTTTTTGTTTCTTTTTGCCATGTAGTTTGTGCTATGCTGGTCTTGAGCTTGCTGTAGCTCAGGCTGGTTTTGGAATCCAGCTTTTCCTGCCTCAGCCTCCCGAGTGCTGAGATTATAGGTATGCTCTACTCTGCCCTGCAGATGATGCTGTTTTCAGAAAAAGTGAGATTCCAGAACTAAAGTAGCACAAGTAGCCTGGGAAACATGGCAATAAGTTCTCCGTGATTAAAGATGAAGTTGTTGGTGTCCTGTCATCCCTATTGCTCTGACAGGCCTGGGTTCTATGGGTAAATGGGTTTGTGGAAGGTGAAGATCAAAGGCTGAGTCGGGCCTTGTCCTGAGTGGGTCATCAATGCTGAAAAACTTGACACCTAACACAAGGATAATAGCCTGAGTGTCATTAAGACAATCACTAGAGAGAAGGAAAGAATTGCTAGGAAGTTGGCATAGATAAGAAACTGCTGAGATCAAGCTATCTTCTGTCACAAAACCAGAAGACCACACGGCCCAGTACAGGAAGACAGCTCACTTTGAGTCTTGAAAACATACTTTTTCTTTCTCAAACAGGTTTGTGTTACCAGAGGCCCTGAGAGCATTTCTAGTGCTGTGGTGATATACCCAGCAGCACTTGTTTTATTCAAAGAATCCATGCAAAAACTGTCATTTAACAGCTGGATATTCTTTCATTAATGTGGAACCTGTATTTTAGTGATATGGAAAAGCAGACTCATAAAATGTCTCGCTTGTGACTGACGTGGGGCTTTCACAAAGTTCACCTGTGCACCTGTCCTCCAGCGCACTTGACAAGCAATATTGTTTGTGGGACAAAGCCGCACTGCCAGCCATGTTCTGCCCTAGTTTAAATTGGTTTTCATACTTTTAAATGATTGAAAAAAGTAAAGATACTACTTTGTGACATATGAAAATTAAATGAAATTCAGATTTACAAAATTTTCTTCAGCAGCCACCGTCATTCCTTTGGCCTTTGTGTACTACAATTGCAGAGTTGACTATTTTGAGGCAGGACTAATGCCTGCAGAACCTGAACCATTTCCATTCTGCAAGGGTTTGGCTTCTGAGCTACATAAATGCTGAGCGGTGATTATGTCATTATGTGACCCTAAGCTACAGGGTTGTATGATTCATTTTTTTTTTTTGGTTTTTTACGTTAGCAACTATTCGCCATAGTTAAAGGACAGTTAATTTAAGGCAAACCTACCCACTATCCCTGAGATCTGCCAGTAATTTCGTGAGTCTCATGCCCCCTAGTGGCCCGTTATAGCGTTTGCTTTTGAATTTTCAGCCTATCTGCTATTCCCTGACCTGTATTACCCGGTGGCTCCCGGGCAAAGGTTCCACACCTGGGCCGAGGCTGACAGGGCCTGTCAAGGCCCGGGCAAGTTTAGCCACGTCAGCGCTCAGCGCTGTTGCCTACCTCCACAAACAGAAGAGACTGGACTGGCAGGACCCGCCCGCCTCTCCTCCCAGCTCATCCCGTCCCTTCGTGACGTCGCACGCCAATCACTCTCCCAGATCTCATCCTGGGGACAGCAGCCTCTCAAGTCCTACAGTTGAACAAACTAAGGAGGCGGGGACGGGCGGGATCGGCATTACTAGCCAATCAGAGTGCGGCGCTATGCTCAGCCAATCGAGTGGGAGCAAATGGAGTTTAGCCAATCCGGCTGGACGAGGAAGCCAGGAGCCAGTACTTGGGGCTCTCGCCTTCCAGCTGTGGTTGACTACGCAGGGTCGCCCGTCCCTCCAGGGTCCTGGCTCGCTTTCGCTCGTCCTCCCTCAAGCCCTAAGTGTCCCGTCCCCGAGGCCATGGGGCGGCTGTGGGGTCCCTCCATGAGAGCGGCCGAGCAGGCGGGCTGCGTGGTGAGCGCGTCCCGGGCCGAGCAGCCCGAGGCGGGTTTGTGGAGCTGCAGCGGGGTCGTCCTGAGCCGCGACCCGGTCCTGGTGCTGTGCCACGGGGGCATCTTCACCCCCTTCCTACGCGGAGGCAGCGGGGCCCTCACCGCGGCTGGCGCCACCTTCCTGCCCGGCGACAGTTGTGGCGACGACCTGCGCCTGCACGTGCAGTGGGGGCCAACCGCCGCGAGGGTCGCGGGCCGCGAGGAGCCCGGCCGCCCGGGGCTGTGCACGCCGCGCTGCGCCGGCCTTGAGCCGGGTCCGGCCGCCCAGCCCCGCGGGCGGCTCCTGCAGCCCCCGCGCGCGGCCGAGCTGCTGCTGCTGCTGAGCTGCCCGGCCTTTCGGGCCCACTTCGCACGCCTCTTCGGGAGCGAGGCGGCCGAGCAGTGGCGCTTCGCGAGCGCGGCGCCGGACGAGGAGGTGTCGAGGGAGGAGGAGGAGGACCAGCTGCGGGCTCTGGGCTGGTTCGCGCTACTGCGCGTGCGGCCCGGCGGGGAGGCGGAGGCGGGGGCGGCGCGCGGGCCTGCGGTGACCGTGGCGCCCCTCGGGGCCGTGGCCAAGGGCGCGCCGCTGCTGGCCTGCGGCTCCCCTTTCGGGGCCTTCTGCCCGGACATCTTCCTCAACACTCTGAGCCGCGGCGTGCTCAGCAACACGGCCGGCCCCCTGCTGCTCACCGACGCGCGCTGCTTGCCGGGCACCGAGGGCGGCGGTGTATTTGCCGCGCGGCCCGCAGGGGCGCTGGTGGCGCTGGTGGCCGCGCCGCTGTGCTGGAAGGCCCGCGAGTGGGTGGGCCTCACGCTGCTCTGCGCCGCCGCCCCGCTGCTCCGCGCTGCCCGTGACGCGCTTGCCCACTTGCCAGACGTCGCAGCACTGGCCGCCCTGCTGCCGCCCGAAGTGGGCACCCCGAGGGGCCTGCCCCTGCGAGGCCCCGGACCGCCTTGGGCAGCCGCGGCTGTGCTGGTGGAGTTTGGCAGTGTGTGGGGTTCCGGAGTGGCCATGGCGCCGCGCCTCGTGGTGACCTGCCGGCACGTGGCCCCTCGGGAGATGGCCAAGGTCCTGGTGCAATCCACTAACCCCAAGTAAGGGCCCGGTGTTTGGGCTGGCCCACACTGCTCCTCCCTGGGTGTGGGTCAGGCCTTCCTGTAGCAAGCTGCTTTGGGCGCACAATATGGGGCCCTTCTTCATCCTTGACACCCGGCACTAAGCTCCAAGCGCCTCTGGGAGTTTAGCCTTCGGGCTCCCACATGCAGGACAGCAGTCTGAGCTCCCTGTCATTCTGAGTTCCTGCTGGGCAGGGCAGCTTCTCCGCCTCCTAGCTCTGCACCCCAGACCCGAAAGTCTCCAGCCTGTCCTCTTAAACCCTGAAAGTCATGCTGGAGTCCCTGGGTGGAAATTACAGCCCGGTGCTCTAATTAGAGCCAGGGCAGATGTGCATATTCTGAATTATGTTTGGGTGACCCTGGTGGGGACCCAGTTCGGACTTTGGGCAGTCACTTGTTTTCTCTTCAGTGAAAATCACCTTTGCTCTCCTTTTCTCCTATGGGTTCTTTTTTCTGAGGCCATGAGGACTTGATCAGGCCCAAGCTAGGCAGAAGAGCACGTGGTGCCCAGCCCTCTCCTTCCTGGTTCAGCCCTCTTAGACCAACCCAGTTTTGCACAGCAGTTCCCAATCAGGATAGCCATGACCTATAGGGAAGACTGATGAGGATTTCTCTGTGACGTGGCACCAGTCCCTTACCCTCCACACTACTCTTGGGCCCAAGGAAACCACCAAGTCTGCTGGAAGGTGCCCCTGCAGAGTAGCAGTATGCTCTTGTGTGATGTTGGACAAGACGTTGCTTGGTCTAAGCAACCTCCCTGTGAGTTCACATATAACATCTTAGACCAGAACCTGGCATGCAGTATGCTATGTGAGGTGCTAGCATGTGTGTAAATGGACATCACAGCTGCCCTCCTGGCATTTGCTCTGTGACCTTGGGATGGTTACTAAACCTCTCTGGGTCTCAGTTGCATCATTTAAAGTAGAGATAGCACCAGTGCCTAGTTATAGGCTTATGAAGATGAAACAAGATGATGTCCACAAGATGTCCACTCTAAGCCTGGCCCACAGTGCCCACTAGAAGTCAGGTGTGTGTTTTCATGGTGCGACACAGGAAGCTTCACTATGAATTACTCTGCAGTTTAGAAGGCATCTTGGGTTAAGTGATTCACCCAGCACTGCCTGGCTGATAGATGTTAGAGCTGACACCCAGGTCTTTAGACTCAAGTCCATGACTTCTACTGTCACTGCCCTTGCTTGCTCTGTGGTGTGGAAGGTGCAGAACACCAGCCTGTCATTTGTTTCCCTTGTTCCCAGGAGTGTGGCAATTTGGGGACATGTGGTATTTGCCACCCAGGAGACTTCTCCCTATGACATAGCAGTGGTGAGCCTGGAGGAGGATTTGGAGGATGTCCCCATGCCCAGGCCTGCCGAGCACTTCCATGAAGGTAAAGGACAAAGGAAATAGCCTGAATGAGGTGCCCTCTGGCCTATGCTGGCCCCCGGGGTGGACGGTCAGTGCTTACCCTCACCATCTCACCATGCCAGTGCAGGCGGTGCCCGCTCCTGTCCTCACCCCCAGGGGCTGAGGCAGGTGGGTGCTGGGGCAGGTGGATGCTGGGCCTTGGTGGCTCCAGACACTTGAGGCAGCTCATGGGAGCTCATGGCTTTGGAGGCATCCTTGGTACAAGGCTCTGAGATTCTGTCATCTAGGTACCAGCTGACCAATTTCATGGGAATCAGTGTGATACAATCTAGGGCTCTGGATTGGCATCTCCTCTGCCAGCAGGTACCTTAAGACGGACCACATAGCTGTTCTTTGCCTCGGTTTCCATGTTTGTGAACAGGGCTGTTGTGCCCTAGTCCTGGGCATGCTGAGAACCAGGAGTGGGGGGGGTGGGGGGACTATGCTATGCTTAGCCTGTGCCTTGCCCTACTCCTGAGGGCATCTGGGGAGGGAGGCAAAAGGCCTCTGTGTGGTGGCCATCATCACAGCGAGATTCTTCTGGGCTGGTTATTTCACAGACATTTATTGAGCACCTAACTAGGGGGCAAGAACCTAAACACTGACTGGTCATCTAGTGAATCTGAAGATACAGTCCAGGGACACAGTGCTGGGAACTCTGTGGAGTCCTGGCCTCTCCTGAGGTGGGGTCCTGGGGGCTCCCTGAAGGCGAAAGGGCAAAGAAGGATTGGACTTGAGGAGAGGACAAGGTTGGGTGGGGAGCAAGGTCCCACCTCAGCCTCCCCCCCCCTTCGACAGGTGCAGCTGTCAGCGTGGTTGGCTTTGGTGTCTTCGGCCAGGCCTGTGGGCCCTCGGTGACCTCTGGCATCCTGTCAGCTGTAGTGCAGGTGGACAATACCCCAGTGATGCTGCAGACCACGTGTGCTGTGCATGGCGGCTCCAGTGGGGGACCCCTCTTCTCCACCCACTCAGGGGACCTCCTGGGTAAGCAGCCCCTTGGCCTTCCTTGATCAGAGCTTTGTCCGTCCATCCGTAGGCCACCCCTCCCACTGCACCAGTGTCCAGCCAAGGTGGGAGGAGGCTCTGGCTGGGGGGATGGGGTATGCCTCAGGCCCAGAGTTAGTGACCCAGTCTTTGAGCTGCTTTGCCTCAGGACATAGACAGGGAAAGGGCAGGAAGAGATAGAGGCCCTGGGCTCCTCTCTGCCATTCATTGGCTCTGCCACCTTAGGTGAGTCACTTCATCTACTTGATATGTGAAATTCAAGAGTTGGATCAGTCCAAGGGTCATAGACTCAACAGTGTACAGAGGCCGGGCAGGTAAATGAGTAAAGACAAGAGGAAGCGGAGGTAAAGGATCCAGGGGCAGCAAGTTCAGAGGAAGCTGGGGACTTTTAAATTTCTTTCAATCTTATGTTCAGGTGTGGTGGCATTCTGAGATGTGGACAGGAGGAGTGCAAATTTCAGCCTGTCCAGGGCAATTTAATAACTTAGTAAGACCCTGTCTCCAAATAAAAAAGAAAGGACTGGGAATACAGCTTAGCGCAAAGGTCATAGTGCTGAGGTTCAGTCCTTACCATTGTAAAAGAAAAGAGGAAAACCATAAAACATGCCCTAAAAATCAATTTTTTAGAAATGTGTAACTCAAGCTGCATGCGATAGCGCATAATACCTGCAATTTCAGCCTTTGGGAGGCCGAGGAAGGAAGGTTGATGCAGCTGGATGCCAGCCTGGGCTGCAGAGGCAGCCTATGGCCAGCCTGAACTACACAGTGAGACCCTGTCTGAAAAAACAAAACCAAACCTGGGAATGTAGCTCAGTGGTACAGCACCTGCCTGGCAAACTTGAGGTTCTGAGTTCAATTCCTGGTCCCAAATATAACAAAACAACAACAAAGAAATTGTAACTCAAGGTGGTTGTTTTTGAAGGCAGGGTCTCACTATGTAGTTCTGGCTGGCCTTAAACTTGCTTATGTAGTCCAGGTTAGCCTCCAATTCATGCCAACCCTCCTACCTCAGCCTCCCAAGTGCTGGAATTATAGGTATGCACCACCACACCTGGTGAAGTTTTTCCAGTCAGTTGGAGATTTTTTCAGAATCAAAATGTGAAGCCATATATTCTTTTTTTTTTTTTTTTTTTTTGGTACTGGGGATTGAACTCAGGAACTTGTGCTTGCCAGGCAGGTGCTTAAGCCACTGAATCTCTCTCCAGCCTGCATGAGTCCATATAGAAACCTAAGATTCTATATGTAGCATCACTTGGTTCATACTAACCTTTTTTTTGTTTTGTCTTGTCTTTTTTTTTTTTTTTTTTAATATATATGCAGTTGGACTCATAGTGATCCTTCTGTTTTCAGCTTCCCCGGTGCTGGGGGCTGGGGAGATGGCTTGGGCTGGGGAGATGGCTCAGTGGAATAAGCGCTTCCCTGGCAAGCAAAAGGATCTGAGTTCAATCCCCAGTTCCACCAAAAACAAACAAACAAACAAACAAAAAGCCCAGTGCTGGGATTACAGGCATGCGCTCCCACGCCCAGTCTCAGTGGCCAACCTAGCACCCCCAGAGGTGGGGCTGGTGTAGCCTGTGGTGCCAGGGATTAAACCCTGGTCCCTGCACTTGCCTAAGTGGACCTTTGTCTGCTAAGCTGTCTCACCAGTGCTGTACCACCCTTTATTATTCTTCTTTGCCATACTCCTTTTCTTCTTACAGTGAGAAACAGCTCTTCTTATCCACAATATATGTATGCAGTTATCCAACCACGCATATCAACCACAGTCTATATGTGTGGTAGTCCTGGTACAGGAAGAAAGCAGTGTAAGAACTGCCAGCTCACAGCCCCGTGACCTGCAGACCTAGCCAGAAGCACACAGGGCTTGAGTGCGCATGTGCAGGGCTGCTTGTCTTTCCAGGCCAAGCACCACTGTCCAAGGTACTCAGGTTCTTTCACTTATTTGTAACAGTCAGTCACCTGTCTCTGCTTTCCCCTATGTCTGTTTCTCCCATTTCCTGGCTGACTTAAAACCATGCCTCTCACCTAGTGAACACTGTGGCGTGTGCCTCGCTTGGCGTCCCACAGTCTCTGTCTTCAACCTCTGTCCACCGAGAGGGGCCAGTAGCAGTGACATTGGGTGGTTCTTTTATTTTTTTAATGGTAACTGCTTAATTTTTTGGTGTATGTATGTAGCACACCTTAACTCCTCTTTTTCATCCCCTGTCCCTTCCCTCCTTTCTTCTTCCATCTCTTGGTATCTTCTTATTTGAGAAAGATTGGTCTTTCTACTTCCTAATTCTATCTGTCTGTGTGTCTACATTTTTTTGTGTTTTGAGACAGCATCTCAAAATATAGCCCAGGCTGGCTTTGAACTCTCTGAGATCCTCCTGCCTCAGCCTTCCTAGTGCTGGGATCATAGGCACACACAACCATAACCCTATTTTTTTTTTTTTTTGGAGGTTATGAGAACCATATATATGATATGTGTGATTTTATTTTATTTATTTTTTCAGAATATATTTACTGGGGGAAAGAAAGCTCCTGTCCAAGAGAGGGACAGGAAGGGGGCCCTGAGCCAGTGGTCCCCCATAACCCTATTTATGTGTCTTATCTTTTTTTTTTTTTTAAATTCATTTATTTATTACAGTGTCTTGCTACACATCATGGATTCTTTTTTTGCGGGGGTGGAGTGTGAGCTCAGCCTGCCCTGGGGGGAGGGGCTGGCATGGCATGTGGTGCTGGGGCTTGAACCGCGGTCCCTGAGAGGCGCTGTAGACCGCTGAGCTATCTTGCCAGCCCAATGTGTCTTATCTTTTATTTTGTTCTTTATTTATCCTTTGGGTTTCTCATATGAGAGAAGCCACGAGACATTTAAACTTGCATGGCTCTTTATTTCACTTGACACTATGGTCTCCAGATGTGTCCATTTGCCTACAAATGACTATAGTTTACCATTGGTCCTGCTGTCCATTTATTTGTTGACAGGCCTATAGGCTGCCTCCAGGCCCAGCAGTGCAGTATGGAGATGGTCCTCCCCTCCCCGTTCCATCCGTCTGTGCCCTGGCTCACATCCTCCTCTGCTTTCTGAACCCCAACAGGCATTGTCGCTAGCAACACCCGGGACAATAACACGGGGGCCACCTACCCACACCTGAACTTCAGCATTCCCATCACGGTGCTCCAGCCGGCGCTGCAGCGGTACCGTCAGACTGGTGACCTGGGTGGCCTCCGAGAGCTGGACCGCACTGCTGAGCCTGTGAGGGAGGTATGGCGGCTGCAGCAGCCCCTTCCTGCAGTCCCAAGGAGCAAGCTCTGAAGCTGTGTCACCCTCTGCAGACAAGAGGGACCTTAGGAAGTGATAAGGTGGTGGCTGCCTTAGGATCCAGAGTCCATTCCTGACTGTTCCCATCGCCTCTGGGCCACCTTGCCTTCTCTGCTGACCACAGTCTGGGGCCCTGAGCCCCGGATCAGACTTCTTCTCAGCCTGACAACTCATTCTGGGGTGCTTCTTTGAGCCAATACTTCTCTCTGCCTCAGTAGTAGACTCAGCCTAGAGAGCCATGTTACTCCTATTCTGGGGACCCGAGTCCAGTGGCACAAGAGCACTGGTCCTAGTAGGCAGATGCTGCTGTTTCCCCCAAGGGCCACTGGCTGTGTCTGCTTGTGTCTCGTGGGCTGGCATCCCTGGGGTTTGCTCAGGCTACCTCAGCATGGGGCCCTGCTCTGCCACACCCCTGGGCAGGCTGCCACCAGAGCAGAGACGTCTGGCCTTTTCTCTGACACAGTGCCTTCATTTGCCAGCCCCAGGCCTGAGTCTGGGGATAGAGGGTAGACTAGGCGGTTTTGGCGTGGGAATAAACACGATCCCCTGCACAACACCTGTGCTTTGCTAGGTCAGATTTATTTTTTTCCTGAGTTCAGTAGGGAAAGAAAATATACCATGTCTGGGCTGCTTTCTGGCTGGAGTTTTGTCACCTGGGATGCTGTCCTGCCAGGCTGTCCCTGGGAGGTAGGCATGTGCCAGCTAGCGCCTCGGAGTGCTGTTTGTAACGTCTAGTTGTTGAAAGCCAACTCCAGCCAGCGGCAGAGTGCTCCCGCGATGCAGAAGGCTGGGTCTGTATCAGACAAGTCCTGCATGGTAGTAGGGGCTGGATTCGAGGCCTGGAGCAGGCGTGGGGGGGGGGGTGTTCCCGCATGTGTGCCACCAAGGGGATTCCGGGGTGTGCACCAAGGAGCTGAGCAACTATTTCCATGGAAGATGTCCATGGAACGTGGACCTAGAGAGGGTCAAGAGCTAGACTGGGTGGCGGGGGTATTCAGGGCGTACTAAGGTGACAAAGTGGGGAAGGTAATCCCGGCCAACAGCAGCAGGAGGTGGGACAGGAAGGCTGGAACAACTTGCTTGCTCAGAAGAGCGGGTTGGGTTTTGTGCAGTAGTGATTGGGGCACCAGGTGCCCTTCCTGTTGTGCCATTGGTCTGGGGCCCTGGAGACTTCCTCTGGACCTGGCTGGTGGGCTGGGGAAGAAAGATAAGAAGCTGGGTATGGTGGCACCAGCCTGCAATCCCAGCACTTGGGAGGCTGAGGCAGGAGGATCACCACAAGTTGAAGACCAACCTGGGCTACAGTGACTTCAGCAGCAGCCTGAACTACATCGCGAGACTCTGTCTTAAATAAGAGAGACAGAAAGGATCCCTGTTTCATTCATTCATTTACTTTTATCTTCCCTGTCCCTTGCTTCTTTTAAAAAATAATTGCACTTTGAAACAATTTCAAATTCACAGGCAAGGCCCCCCAAGCTCCTCTGTACCTGGTGATGATTCCAACACGGCTGTCCCTTGTAACCAGATCTGATGTAGGCTGCTGGGCACCGGCCACCAGCTCCTCAGTCTCTCCTTGGGTTCCTGCCCTGCCCTTTCCTGTGGGAACAGCAGGGACAGTTGTGTGCTGCCCACAGTGGGACTGGCCCAGACCTCCGGAGGCCTGGACACGGCACGCCATCTTTGGCAGGGTTATCTGAGAGGCAGTGTCTTCCCTTTCTGTGTCCTCCTGGGTGGCACACGATGCTTGTCTCATCAAGATGATGTCAGTTGGGGCCAGGGAGATGGCTCAGCAGAGTAAGCGCATCCCTGGCAAGTGCAAGGGCCTGAGTTCAATCCCTGGTTCTGCAAAAAAAAAAAAAAAAAAAAGATGATGTTAGTATGTAACCTTGAATAAGATAATTCCTGTGGCATTTCTCCACTGTAAATTTCTCATTTTTCTCCTGCAACTAAAAAGCAATCCATGCAGAGGTACTTTGAGACTATGTAAATACACTGTTCCTTAGCCTTTCACCTACCAGGTTTAGCACCTACTGATGTTTACTGGTTGAAGAACTACACTGCCTGGCCGTGCGTAATTACTCCCATCATTCCTGATACCGTTATTTATTGTTATTTTGCAGTAATGGGCAGTTAACCCAGGGCCCTCACACTAAGTTACATCCCACCCTTTTTTTTTTTTTTTTTTTCTTGAGACAGGGTCTCACTATGCTGTTCAGGCTGACCTCAAGCTCACTTTGTACCCCAGGCTGGCCTCAAACCCACAGCAGTCCTCCTTCCTCAGTCACCTGAGTGCTGGGATTATAGTGTGCACCATCACACCCAATTTATATATTTTAAAGAAGTAAAACTTTTTTGGCATGTGAATTATATTTTAATTTTAAAATTCATTGATTCACAAACATGAGTGAATTAACAAACATAAGGAACCTGGTGGAGGTCAGTGTCAGACACTGGTGACCCACTGTCCAGCGAAGTAAGATCTCTGCTCCAAAGAGCTAAAGTGTTCTCACCTTCTTGGTACTATTTCCTCTTGGAATTTTAGGGGGGATAAAAGGCAAAAGATGAAAGCCACTGGGAAGTTTGAGAAGCCTAGACAAATGGTGGGCTCTAGTGCCTGTCAGGCCCCATTTCGGCTGGCAGCTTCCAGGATAGATCCCTACCAGGCACAAGAGGACAGGCCACCAGGGACTTCTGCTTCCACACTTCAGCTCTGGAGGCTTAGGGCAGAGATGCCCACACCTCTGGGCATGTAATTCCCTGTTCACGCAGATGTACTGGGCAGTGCTGAGCCAGGAAAAGAAGAGAAGCAGAGATTCCCGAGAGCTGGATGCACCTGGGTTCGTGAGCTGCTGAGGACCAGGAGAGAACAAACGTGGTTGCCAGGCACAGGT
Source organism: Ctenomys sociabilis (assembly GCA_004027165.1). Classification (NCBI taxonomy): domain Eukaryota; kingdom Metazoa; phylum Chordata; class Mammalia; order Rodentia; family Ctenomyidae; genus Ctenomys; species Ctenomys sociabilis. The sequence continues at coordinate 1,033 of PVKA01002320.1, read as the reverse complement.
GATTCCAGGCATCAGTGTCACCTAGATGGACTGTCAGAAAATGCCCTGTCTCAGGAGTGCTCAGGCCCTTGTGCTTGCCACGGAAGCGCTTATTCCATTGAGCCATCTCCCTGGACCAAAAGGTTTTTTTTTTGTAAAGCTTTTAGAAAAGCATTCCATTGGACTGGGCCTGCCGAGTCCCTGGGCAAGCTGAGACAGCGATTGAGAGTGGGCATAGTGGCGCGCACCTCTAATCACAGCATTTGGGAGGCTGGAAACAGGAGAATCACTACGAGTATGATCTAGTAGTGAGACCCTGAACACCCTGTAGACCCCTAAAATACAGAAAAGCATGCCATCCCTGAGAGTATCCATGGAAACTGGGAAGGGAAGGGTAGTGTTTGTGAGCTTGTGTGTGAGGAAGTGGCCAAGCAACCGAGTGGCCTTGGGGAAAGTACTCTGCAAAGTAAAATCTCTGTATACTAGACAGGCTGCCGTGCGCTGGCATCATGTCCGCATGCTGCACAGAATTTATCTCACCCTGTTAGTGCAATCCCACCGGAGCTTTCACTTCGCAGGCTTCCACCACCCTCCCTTGCCTTTGCCCTCCCTTCTCTCTCCTTCCCTCCCTCCCATCCCCTTTCTCTTCTCTAATATGGTAATCACCATTCTACTTTTCAGTTCTTTTTTTAAAGGTTTTTTTTTTAGAGAAAAGTGGTGATTATCTCTGAGTCTGTTTTAGTTCACGTGGCGATCACCCCCAGTTCCATTCATTCCTTGTGTATTTAATCTGAGTGTGCTAAAATGAAACCCACTGTTCTGTATTAGTATATGTGCTAAAAAGAATAAAATTAAAAAGCCCTGGGATCGCAGCTCACTGGTAGAGCACCCGTGGGTGCGACCTATGGGACCACAAAAAGAAAACAAAGCAAAGAAAATCCAATGAAACCCAACCAAAATCCCTTTTGTATTTTGAACATCATAAAACATGCTAATTAGTGTATCTGCAAAAACTCCTTTGTGCAGTTGCCTTGTTTGTTTTTGGTTTTTTTTT